>CANUEP010012371.1:0-39623 GCA_947857235.1 Jatropha podagrica | reverse complement strand
CGATCCTCGTAATTTTCCGGACGTTTCAAGTACCATATTGGCATATTTCTGATGAACTTCCAAAATGGCCCTTGGTCCGGCCGGGCTGTTTGCAGTCCGGAAAAATAGGCTTTTGAGCCTGAAAAAATTGAGTGTTCACAGGCGCTCGTCGTCGGGTACTCCGGTATTCGACGGTGGGTGTTCCACAACCAATCAGTCTAAAGGTGTCGGATATTGATAATAACAAAATATGCATATATTTTACCATTTATTTTAATTAAATTTAGATTTGTTTTGAATATTAAAATAGAAATTAAAACCCATTTTGCATGATTTTCTCTCCTAATTTGATTTACACATGAACTACACCAACATTCATTATTTTGAGTAAAAATCGACCAAATATGACCCATTTAGCATCTAACCAAAGCAAAGAAGGCTATTGAAGCCCTGTTGATGTTGAAGCCCAAGTAATACTTCTGGAAAGCCAAAAAAGCCCAAGACCAACATTCAAAAAGACAAGAGAAAGAATGGAGAAAAATTGATCAACATGGACAGTTGAGGCCCAAGCATAAAGTGAGCTACGAGATGACCTCCTGACAGATCGTTTGGATAGAAATGTTGCAGGTTTGATAGTAGCATTGTATCCAGCCTTGTGAGCAGTCTCCTTTAACATTTTTTACAATTTTTGCATGGTGGAGAGCAGCTTGGTAGACTCAAGTTGTGCAAGTTATTGAGTTTGGCAGGGACCAATAGAAGCCAAACAATGAAGCTATGTGGAAGAAACTGGTCTAAGACAAAATAACCTCCAAAATGACCTTCTGGCATATCATTTGGACAAAAAATGCAGCATTTTGGAAGAAACAATGCACCTGGTTTAGATGCATCTCCCCTTTTGTTATTTTATTACTTCTTTCTCTTGACATGGGTGGTGGAGACAATTTTGAAAGTGCAAGTTGTGCAAGTTGAGGAGTTGGTGATAGACCAATGAGAAGCTAGGAAAGAAAATCTATTTAAAGAAGAACGAAAGAAGTTTTAAGGGTTGGACACTTTGGGCAATCTTTGGCACTTGTTGCTGCAAGGAAGAAAGAAGAGGAATAAGTGGCCAATCACAAACTCAGTAAATATTAAGAGAGAGAATCAATAGGTTTAGGTAGTCTATTGCAATGCAGAAGGAAAGGAGCCATTAGTCAAGCTTAGGGCATGGAGTTTGCTGAGCAACCAATCAAATAAACCTCTAATTTGTTATTTATGTCTTCTACTCCTTTTGTGTATCTTAATTGTGTTAATTTATTTGTAATAATGCTAGGCTAAATATTAGAATCTAGTTATGAGATTTATCTATTAATTTAAAAATGCAACTTTTAATAATTTGATTTATGTTGAATATTTAATTTCTAATTTAATATATTGAGCTTAATGCCTGTGAATATGTTAGGATCCCATATTAGCATGATGTTAGATTTGTTTGAACAAAACTGAGAGGGTGACAAACTATATCAGAGCTCAGATATTATACCTAGAATTTTTGTCTAGACCTAGGAATAGGTTAGGTTCTCTGAGGGCAAAAGAAATAACACCAACTTAATAAATTATAATTGTGTTAGGCTACGAAAGTAGGAATGCATAATTTTAATAGTCCATTTAAATTTGAAAGAGAAATCTGGATATTTTAGATTAGTTCTCCTTCAAAAATTGAAATAATATTTTAATCATGTTAGGCTATGAAAGTAGATGTCATATGCTCAGCGATTCATTTAAACTCAAAAGAGAAATTTGGACACTATAAATTAATTACTCAGAGTTTGCACCTAAGAATTAATAGAGACTTCATAACTAGACTATGTCAATAACTATTTGTTAAATTTATTTTTGATTATCTGCATTTGCTTATTTTAATTTTAATTTATTTAATTTAATTGCATCTTAGTTTAATTCAAACTCTATTTAATTTCGATTTTTCTAAGAATTGTTGAATATAACAAATTAATAGTCTATTCTCCAATCTCTATGGGACGATAATCTTTTTACTACTTGTACGATCTATATACTTATGGAGTGCAAATGCATTGATTGAGTAAGATTCAAACAAGCTTTCGAGGCTGTTACCGGAGATTGTTGCTTAGAATAGATAATAATTTAAATGTGAGACTATTAATAAGGAATTTTTCTTCTAATTAATTTTCAAAAAAATATATATAATAAATTTAAAAAAAAAATTTCATTTACGTTAAGTACATCCACGTACTTAATGTGAACTTACTTTCAAAATAAATTGAAAAAAATTATAATATTTCTCTTCTTTTTTAGTTTTTGTTTATCAATTTCCTTTTCTTTTTAAATTTTATTTTGAATTTTATTTTTCTTAATTAATTGACATATTTGACTTTTCCTTTTTATTTCTTTTTAGTTATTTAATTTATCTAATTATTTTAATTTTTTATTTTTTATTTTATTTTATTTTTCTTTTTCTAATTCTTTGTAATTTCTTTTACCTAATTGATTAATTTAATTTTTGAAAATATATACAATATTTTTTTTCCTTCTTCTTTTCTTTTCTTTAGTTATTTTTTGTCTACTTATTTTATTTTCCTTTTTTTAATTTAAATATTATTTCTTTTAATTATAAAAGAAATTCTTCTTTCTTTTCCTCATTGCATAGTGGACTAATCTTTTATGTTAAGATAAAAAAGTGTATAATTAATACCTCTTTATTTAGAAATTGAAAGAATAGCTCGCGCTTTGAGAAGAGGAAATCCAAAGTATCAGAGAGGAAGGTGAAGCCCTATATCAAGAAGACGCGGAAGCACGGATACAATTTTGAAAAGAGTCGATTTAGCAAACTGGCTAGAGATTCCTGAACAGAACCAAGTTAGAGTCAAGATTAAGAACAACAGTTGAACGAAATGGCTGAAGAAAGAACTTTGTGTGTAACACCCATTGCCCAATCCTAGAGAACTAGACAGCGGATGCCACATTCGGTGCCGGAGCACCGCCTTATTTCACTTACTAACTCAAGATCACATATTAGAAGTTATTAGATCTTCATAAGGAGGCAAATAATTTAAAATTTAAAAATAGAGTTTAAGGAAATTCCTACAAAATTTCGCAAGAGTCTTTCCTAAAAATTAACTTGCCACACAAAGAGAATATACACACTTCCAATACAATTTTTTCCAAACCCCAAAACCCTAATTCAACTTAATTCATTAGCAAGCACTTCTAAACATTTGTCCATCACATTTAGATACCATCATCAAAATTATAACCATTAATTTCAGAAGTAATTATTGATATTTATACACCAAAATAAAATAAAAAGTCATTACTTAATTAATCACAACTCTTAATTAATAATAAACTTAATATATACAATCTTCATCATTTACAATTTTTATGTACATGCTAAAATCACTATACAAGATATATCCTACCCAAAATGCTATATCTACTCCGATGCTCTCCTTTGGTCCTGAAAGGCGTCCTCCGCTTTTAACCTGCACGTGATAAAAATCAACGTGTGGAGTGGAAGACTCAGTGGTGTTAAATAATCAACAATGAAAATAATACGAGAAGCAAAATAACCATTCCCAAAAATGCATTTAGATGCTCAAATTAAATATAGAATAAATACCAAAATATCATTAATTAAAGTTGAATACTATGAAAACCATAAAAATATTATAACACACATGAGTCCTTCTTTATAATATAATAAAATTCCATTCTTAGTTAGGCTCGTACTAAACAGAAGGAATGTAAGCACATTTGATTGTGGCTTGTGAAAGCACCACCCCCATTACATAATCGTGACCGGTGGAAGCGGCACCCCCATCGTATATTCGTGGCTTGTGAAAGCACCACCCCCATCATATAAATTGTGGCCTATGAAAGCACCACCGTGGCCTATGGAAGCGTCAACCCCATCTCATAATAAGCGCTTCCGCTTATTTATAAGAGCTGATAACCCTAGCATATGATCATAACTCCACATAAATAAACGGGCTGATAACCCGAGCATGCTCACATATCGCAATACATCTCATCATACTACAAGTTAATCATGTATAGTAGAGTCCAAAATAAATGCGTTCTTCCACAAATAGTCTCTTTTCTCATTCACCATTTCTTATCCAAAAATATTTTAAAATTAACACTTATTACGTATACATAAATCCTTTGCAAAATATCTTATAACTTAACATATTCCTCACAAAGTTCATAAACTTATAACTTACTAAAATTATCACATTCTCACTTTCTTATACTTAATTAAATAAATTCAATTGGACATATTCAAAATAAATGTACTTAATATAGTATAAAAGTACTTAAATCAAGAAATTTTCAGCATTTTCATAAACCTGACCTTTGCTGTGTTCTCAAGGTATAAATGAAGTTCTAGGAGTTCAAATTGAGTGAAACTTAATTCATTAGAAAGATAAGATAAAATGCTACAAATATCATGAAGGGACCATAGTCCAGATCACTTTGTAAGAGGGTGAAAGAAACACAAGAACACAGACCAACAATCCAAACCCTATTCAGCACAACCAGTTTTGGTATAAAGATCATAAGTTGAGCTATAGGTATTCAAATTAGACATAAGAGGATGATTTAGAAAGCTAAGAAGTAGAACTATAACTTTTATAAGAACACAAGATATTATATTGCCATTTCAGTCGCCAAAAGGGATAGTCAATTTGGATATACAAGTGAGATGCCATAACAGAACCAGTTTTGGTATTTAAATCATAAGTTGAGCTATAAGTATTGGAATTGAACATAAGAGGATGTTTTGGAAAGATGAGAAATAGAGATACAACTTTCATGAAGAAGTTAGAAGCAAATGGAAATTAAAAAAAGGACAAAAATGACTTCTAGTCCACCCTAAGTACACCTCTAACATCAAAATTCATCTAAAACCTAAAGTTTAAAACTTAAGAGAATGAAAGGGAATTTAGAATGTTATTGCACTAACCTCTTTTTCAAGATTAAACAAGCTTAAAAACTTTATCCTTGTGCCTTCTCCTTGCCTTCGGTGGAGGGTTCACCAATCTCTTCAAAGTAGGAAAAGAGCTAATTAAAATCAAAATTAACACTAGAAAAGAGAAGAGCATGGCTTAATGCATGAATTCCATGGCTAATCCTAGAATTATACTTAATAAATTACAAAACCCAAAAGTTACAACTTACCTCCTTTGATGAAAACTCCAAAATCAAAGCTTAGAAACTCCAAATTCAAGCTTCTACTACTTAATTCTCAAGGTTTAATCAAAATCCTATGATTTAATTAGGTGGTTTAGTGGTATTTGGAGGTAGGAGAATGAAAGAAAAATGGAGGAAGAAGGAAGAAGAAGTTGGCGTGGAGGAAGAAGGGAGGAGAGAGAAAGTGTTGGTGACTTAAGGAGCAAAGTCAAACTTTGCTTCTCATTTTATGCTAAATCAATGGCCAAGATTAAGTCTTAGGTAATCTCATCCAATGGCTCTAAATATTCCTCAAATAATTCATTTCTAAATATTACTTAACTCCACAAATTAATTAAATTAACTTTCCAAAAATAATTTACCATTTATTCCTTAATATACCACAATAAAAATAATATTCACTAGTTGCCGCAATTCTCCAAAAATATTCATAAAATATTCTCTATCCACCTAAATCATGCAAACATGCTCCAAAAATATTAATTAACATATTAGACACTCATAGTAATTTTTTCCGGACCAAAATAATACTATGTCCCGGACCAATGGTACTATTCACAGACCAGTAGATCACTATTTGCGACATCGAAAAACTAGACTGTTACATTGCTGTATTTGAACGTTCCTAATCTCGAAGGAGAGCAACCAACCATTATAAGATCGCCAGTAGCAGCTAACAATTTCAAGATCAAATTGTCTTTAGTTTCTATGGTGCAGCAGTCGTAGTTTGCAGGATAACCAGATGAAGATTGCAATTTTCACATTGCCACATTTTTGGAGATTTGTGATACACTAAAAATAAATGGCGCATCAGACAAAGCAATTCGATTAAGGCTATTTCCTTTTTCATTGCGAGATAGAGAAAAACTTTGGTTACACTCTATGCCTGCTAGATCATTAACCACCTGGGATGAATTGAGTTGTGTTTTTCTTCAGAAGTATTTCCCACCTAGTAAGACTACAAGGCTAAGGAAGAAAATTTCTAAATTTTGAATAAAGGAAGATGAGACACTATATGAAGCCTGGGAGAGATTGAAAGACCTTCAATGCCATTGTCCACATCATGGACTTGTGAAATTAGCTTTGGTGCAACGATTCTATAATGGAGTAACACAAACTACTCAAAGTGCACTAGACGCTACTGCAACCGGATTATTTTTAAAGAAAAGAATTTCTGAAGCTTATGGATTATTGGAAAAAATGGCAGCTAGTAGCTATTAGTGGAATAAGGATAGAAGTATAATGAAGAAGGTAGCAGGACTACTAGACATAGATGGATTGATGTTTTTGACTGCCAAGTTTGATGCACTTGCTAAGAAATTGGACAACTTAAGTGTGAATGCAGTAGCAACTCTACCAATGGGATGTGAAGTTTGTAGAAATATTGGTCATATGGGTATGGAATGTCAATATGGAATGACTGGGTATAAAATGGAACAAGCTAGTTATATTCAGAATAATTACCAACCTAGACCTCGAGGTAACCCATTCAAACACCTACACACATGAGTGGAGAAATCATCCAAATTTTTCTTGGTCAAACTAACAAAACCCAACTCCTAGACCTAACTTGAATAACAATCCGAGACCATTACCACCTGGATTCCAAAAGCCAAATATTCCTCAACCCTTTCAAAATCGACAACCACAGCCTTACCTAAATCCAACATCCAATCTCTAGGCCATGTCTGAAAGTTTTCTACAGAGTCAAAAGTAGAAACTGACACACAAGGTGAGCTTATTAGGCGATTAAATGAGAAATTCGATCAAGTCACAACTCATCAAAAGATGGTGGAGCATCAAATGACACAACAAGCTAGCTCTTCAAATTCTAAAGCTTATGGGAAGCTTTCGAGTCAACCAATTCCAAATCCAAAAGAGTAGTGTAATGCAATGGCTCTAAAGAGCAGGAAAGCTTTAGAAGAACCAAAATTGAGACAATAAGACGAATGACTAACTGAGAAAGAGCCAATAAACTTGGGAGAAGAATCCGAGCCTACGGAGGAAAAGAAAAAGAATTGAAGAGACTAAGAGAAGAAGCTATACATAGGAGGATGAAAGCTTTTGATCCTCCAATTCCATTTCCCTAAAGATTAAGGCAAGCAAACCTTGATAAGAAATTTGGAAAATTTTTAGAGATGCTTAAGCAGTTGTATGTCAATATCTTTTTATGGATGTCATGACTCAAATGCCATCATACGCTGAGTTCTTTAAGGAGATATTAACGAAGAAGAGGAAATTTGGAGAATTTGAAACAGTAGCACTCACAGAAGATTATAGTGCGGTAATTCTGAATAAACTACCACCAAAGTTGAAAGATACCGATAGTTTTTCCATACCATATGAAGTAGGAGCGATGAAGATTGATAAGGCTCTATGTGATCTTGGGGCAAGCATGACTCTTATGCCTTTGTTAGTTTTTTAAAAGCTGAATATTGGAGAACTGAAGCCCATTAAGGTGATTTTATAACATGTCGATCGATCAGTCAAATATGCAGTCAGAGTAGTCGAAGATGTTCTGATTAAGGTTGGAAAGTTCTATATTCCAGTAGACTTTGTCGTGCTGGAAATGGATGAAGATGTACATATTCTGATCATTCTAGGTCAACCCTTCTTAGCTATAGTCAAATTTTTGATTGATGTGAAAGAAGCAAAGCTTAAATTGAAGGTCGGCGATGAAATTATTTTCAATCTATTTGAAATGATGAAAGAACTAGCCAGATTTTTTCAAATGCATGTGAGTCGAAGTGATAAACGAAGTGGTGATAAAATTATTTGTTAAAGAAATGCTCACCGACCCATTGGATTCCTATTTAAAGGATGTCAAGGAGATGGAAGAAATGGAGAAGAAGATACAAAGCTTTATACTAACAAGTTTCCAGAGCAAAGACGAAAAGCAACTTGATCTAAACTAGTCTGGTGAAAAGGAAGAAGAACCACAGGTAAAACTTGATCCAAGCTTTATACTCAGAAATTTTATTGAATCTGATTAGAAAACACAAAAGATATTGGACACAATATACATGACTTGAAAGGCATAAATCCTTCCATATGCACACATAGGATAATGATGGTAGAAGGATTTAAACCTTCAATTGAACCTCAGCGAAATTTAAATCCTAATACGAAAGAAGTAGTCAAGAAGGAAATAACAAAGTTGTTAGATATGGGCATAATATATCCTATCTCAGATAGTCCATGGGTTAGTCCAATCCATGTAGTACCTAAGAAGGGAGGTATTACTGCAGTTAAAAATGAGAATGATGAAAATCTATTAACTAGGACAGTTATGGGATGGCGTATGTGTATTGACTATAGAAAATTTTATAGCACCACTCGTAAGGACCATTTTCCATTGCCATACATTGATCAAATCTTAAAAAGATTAGCTAGTCACTCATATTTTTGCTATCTTGATGGTTTTTCTAGTTTCTATCAAATTTACATTCATCCATTAAACTAGGAAAATACCACATTTACTTGTCCGTATGGCACATTTTCTTTTAGACGGATGCCCTTTGGACTCGTTATGCCCCTGCTACATTTGAAAGATGCATGACTGCTATCATTTCTGATTTTGTCAAAGAGATCATGGAGGTATTTATGGATGATTTTTTTGTGTGTGGAACTTCTTTTGATAATTATTTCACTAACCTATCAAAAGTCCTAAAACATTGTGAAGAAGTAAATCTTGTCTTGAATTGGGCAAAGTGTCACTTTATGATGCAAAAAGGAGTAGTTCTTGGACACATTGTCTCTTAGAAAGGAATCGAGGTTGACAAAGCAAAAGTGGAAATCATTAAAAAAATGTCACCACCGTCATCAATAAAGGATATTCAAAGCTTTTTGGGTCATGCCGCATTTTACAAATGATTTATAAAGGATTTTTTCCAAAATTTCTAAACCTCCGTGCGACCTTTTAGCTAAAGATGCTCCATTCATTTTTGACAAGTATTGTTTAGAATCTTTTTGCGGGTTGAAGGAATCTTTAACATCGGCCCCGATTATTCAACCACTAGATTGGAGTCTCCCTTTCAAGATTATGTGTGATGCAAGCAATTATGTAGTAGGAGCTGTACTCGGAAAAAGGAAAGATACAAATTCATATGCTATTACTAAGATCGTAGAATTCCTGATGGAGCACAAATGAATTACACAACTACAGAAAAAGAGTTTCTATATGTAGTATGGGTATTGGACAAGTTTGGGGATTATTTATTTAGATCAAAAGTGATCATTTACACAGATCATGAAGCTATTAGATACCTAATAGCAAAGAAAGATGGAAAGCTAAGATTGATGCGATTGGTACTAATTCTACAACAATTTGACTACGAGATCAAGGACAAGAAAGGAGCAGAGAATGTAGTAGCTAATCATCTATCTAGAGTAAAGTCAGAAAATGACATTAGTGACGACATGAATTTTCCAATCGATGACTCATTTTCTGAAGAGCAAATTTTCATCGTCCATGATAACAAGGGACCATGGTTTGCAGATTTTGTTAATTACCTTGTGTGCAGGATTATCTTCCTGATCTAAGCTATAACCAAAAGAAAAAGTTCTTTGCCAAGGTAAGAAATTATTATTGGGAAGAACCCTTCTTGTACAAGAAATGCAGAGATGGAATAACGAGAAGGTGTTTATCGAAAGAATAAGTCCAAGCGGTGTTATTTCACTGTCATTCTTCGCCTTATGGAGGTCACTTTGGAATGGCTAAGATGGCTGCTAAAGTATTGCAAGTTGGATTTTTTTGGCCTACGCTCTTCAAAGATGCAAGGGATTTTGTAATCTCTTGTGATAGGTGCTAGAGGATGGGAAACATATCCAAAAGAGATAAAATGCCACTATATGGGATTTTGGAAGTCGAAATATTTGATGTATGGGGCATAGACTTCATGGGACCCTTCTTGACGTCTTACTCGTATAAATACATTTTATTGGTAGTCGACTATGTCTCCAAATGGGTAGAATCAATAGCAAGACTGACCAATGATGCGAGAGTGGTGGTGAAATTCTTGAAAAAATGTAAACTCACTAGATATGGGTGCTGAGAGTTCTCATCATGATGGAAGAATCCATTTCTGTAACCAATCGTTAGAAATACTCTTAAAGAAATATAGGTTCACCTATAAAGTAGCAATGCCTTACCATTCTCAAGCCAGTGGATAAGTGGAGATATCAAATCGGGAAATTAAGAGCATCCTGTAGAAGACAGTGAACGTCGTAAGAAAAGATTGGGCTTTAAAGCTAGATGATGCACTTTGCGCTTACAGGATAGCCTATAAAACTCCAATTGGAATGTCTCCTTTCATACTTGTTTTTAGAAAACTATGTCATTTACCTTTCGAGCTAGAGCACAATGCCTATTGGGCGATAAAAAATCTGAATTTTGACATAAAAGCAACAGGCAAAAAGAGATTGTTACAGTTGAATGAAATGGAAGAACTGAGATAGGACTGGTGCGAAAATGTAAAAATTATAAAGAAAGGACGAAAGCCTGGCATGGCAAGCACATACGGAGAAATGATTTTAAAGGAGACCAAGTGCTGCTGTTCAACTCGCGTTTATGACTTTTTTTTTTAGCAAATTAAAATCACGATGGTCTAGTCCTTTTCAAATAGTGCGAGTATCCCATCACAGAACAAATGAAGTATGAAGCGAGAATACTGGAAATTTCAAAGTCAACGAGCAAAGGTAGAATCCCTACCATATTCCAGAAAAAATTCAAGGAGACAATTACTCCTCAAGAGATCTGCTTGAATAATCACAAGGAAACAGGTCAAGCTATTGACAAAAAATTAGTGCTCATTGGGAGGTAACAGAAATAAAAAATAATAATAATAAATTAATATAAATAAATAAATAAAATAATAAAAAATAATATATATATATATATATATATATATATATATATATGTATATTATGCAGTTATCATCTATTATTTGATTTATTTCCATCAATTTCACTTTGCAATATTTTATCTAGATTAATAGTATTATGTTTTGCATTCTTTCTATTATTTTACCTTACTTTTTCTCCTAGCCATTAGTTAGAATTTGATTTTTATTATTTTTATATTCCTAATGGTAACATGTTGGTTTGAAATTGTAGGCAATATGTAGAAGCTGATGTCATGGTATATTAAATGAGAGTGATGAGGTGGAGAACACATGTCACTCATGAGGGAGTGGATTACATGATGAATGGGCATTGCATACCCAAAAGAACCATCCAGCAGATCATCTCATAGGACGTCTCGCCACAATCAGTAACAGTTGTACCAAAATTGCTTTCCAGGTGTGCACTTTCCATTTACTTGAGCTCCATGTGTCATTTTTCTTCTTCAATTAAAAGATACATATTCTAACATGCAACCTCACATTAACCACTCCACTCACTTGCTTAAATCCTTTTTGCATGGTATTTATTCAATTTTCACTTGCAAGGACATGCATGTTACTTAGCTCCTCCGTTTTCAAATATTTTGAAGATCCATAGTCAAACACTTTTCCTTCCCCTTCTTTTTTTAATAATCACAGTAAGTTCATCCCGTCATTCTTGATTATAATACCTCCACGTTAAGCTTCTTCTCCAAAGCTTGTCTACAAGTGTCGACATAGGTCATCCCCACCAAGTACCTCCAATACGTTGGACTAGCCAGTCTAGCTTCCAAATCCAAGCCAACTTCCATGACCACGAGAGTTCCCTCTCCCTTGCCCAAGGAGACCTATGCTACCCACTAGGTATTTTACTACGAAACTCCTAGAAAGACTTAAGATTAAAGATGAATTCATGGGGATTTTAGAGAAAATTGGATGGAAAGCTTTGTTTTTAATTAGGTGCAGAACTTATAGAAAGTTAACCTTAGAGGTCATTTCCACTTTCAAATTTGATTATAACCATGAGCACCCTAATGCTTTTGGCCAAATAGGCTTTGAAATGAATTTAAATCAGTATCTCACCACCATTCAATCTATGAACCAACTCTTAGGAACCCTTATAAATGGTTATAGAGAGCTACCTATAGGTTACAATGAGAAAGATGCTTGGCTTTTATTTTCAGGAGAAAACTCACCGTTTAGGACCACCTACACAACCAATGCTTTAAGGAGCAAACCTCTTAGGATCCTTCACCACTTTCTATCCAAAATTCTTTTGGGTCGACACCAACATACCAGAAGGATACTAAGGAGGAGCTCTTTCTCTGATCGGCAGCACATAATGGACTTAAGGTGGATGTTACATTATTTTTGTGTAGACATTATGTTAGACTTCACCAAGCTTCTCATTCCACTATAGTTGTTGGAGGTGTTGTTACCCAATTGGCTGTGGTTTTAATGTATTTGATGATGGATATGTAGAGCGCCCCATTGGAAATATTGAAAAATAGAAATTTACCATAAGCTCACTTGTTAACATGAAAGTAATAACTAGGCATGAGGGCTATTTTTTCCTTTTGGCCAAGAATGGAGGTCTAGAATGAGATCCCATAGTGTGTGTAGGTGAAGAAACAAGTGATGTAACGATTAAGATGTCAGAGGAAGAAGAGGGAAGTGACAAAGACACCAAAGAAGAAGAATCTGAAGATGAGATAATCATGCATTGCACATTCAGGCAACTGCTAAAATGATTAGAGGAAGAAGACGACCTTGAGGAGAACCTCCTAATGAAAATTGAATGAACCATTCCTACCATCCATGGACATGTACCACCTTCAACTAGCTCCAATGACACCACTGCCACCACGCCATGGCCAAGGTTATAATCCCCAATGTTCCTCATGGCCAGCTTGCAATTTGCTAGACTTCGTGCCAATGATCACCTCAACCATCTCCTTCACCCTTAATTGAACCTTCCCCTACTAAAAAATGCAAGCACACTATCACTAGAGAAGAACGACGAGCGGGTCGCCTGAAATGACAACAACACCGATGACAACATCTTTACGAGAAGTTGAAACACATAAGCTTCACCTCCACCAGGTACTTTAACCTCAATGCCTTCTTCTCTTTATCCCTTAATTCCCCTTTGCTTGCTTTGTTTCAAGCTATGGGATGGAAAAATTTTGTGGCAAATCAATTTTTCTCTTTCAAAGAGCTTACTCTTCAGTTTTAAGTTCCCTTAGGAAAACTAAAATTCAAAAATATCCAGCCATAGCTTTTCCATTGTTGGGAACAGATAATGCCCTTAGCTATGATACCCTTAATTATCACCTGGGCTTCACTAATTGTGAAAATGGTTTCAAAACCATGCCTCTAATTTTAATCTTGGGATAGCTTAGAATGAACTTTCTTATCGAGAACATAGTTTTAGGGACAGACAATCCAATGAAATCAACAATGTTATTTTACAAATCGTCCACTGATTCTTAGCCAACACTATCTTTGCCTGAGGCAAAAGTCAAGGTCATGTTTCCACTCAAGAGTTGTTCTTTATCTTCTCTTTGCACTGCAACCAAAAAATTTCCCCTGCCACTTGGATTATCGACCACATGTTTCACATTGCTTTTCGCCAAAAGGGAGTCATTGCTTTTGGTGGGCTTGTAACTGCCATTACACTTAGTTTGAACCTTTTCACCCTTGATGACCCACCTTTTCCACCAGTACCTTTGGTTGACAGCATAAATTGCAAAACCCTCACTTATATGGGTTTACTCAAGAAATATGATGGAGTTTTGGTCCTGATCAATAAATATGGAGAATAACTCATGGTTCCTGATAATGGCATTCCATTGTAGAGCCTCACCATTGACCCTATTGCCAACACAGATGACATGCCAAATGATCCAGAAGAGTCCCTTCCACCTTCATTTTTCCAATGTCATGTCCTAGAGCACTTCTCAACATTTTTCCAACGCGTTGAAGACAACATTCACCAGCTAAGCAACACCATTCTCGACCTCCTTCTTGATTAAGATGACTTGCCATCCTTATAAGATTGCCTACTTTTTAGGATTTCAAAATTTTTCATCTATAATTTCCAATTATGTTTTTGCACTTTTTTGTGTTTGTTATTTTTCCTTCTTCAGTTGTATTGATTATCTCTTCAATTTCGAACTGGCCTTTACTGTCTTTAGTTCTTCATTAATAATTGTTCTTATTTCACTTTCTTTTGTTATTTTCTTTACATGCATGACTTTTTTGTTTATGAATCAAATGATTCTCACTTTAATATTCTCATTAAGTCTTATTTTCTATTAGAGCATCACAGCATCATTAATGGCAACATTGAGGACAATGTAAAAAATAAGTGTGGGAGGTATGCTTAAACTAACATATCTTTATTGTTTCTATTTGAAATGATCTCCCAAAAGAGCTTCTCATAGATCATTTCAGCATCATACCTTTGTTGTTACCCCCCTAAATTTTTCTCTTGAAATTGTCCTCATAAAATTTTTGAAATTCATGCATTTTCTGCCTATTGATTTAATGACACATATTAGGAAGCAAAATGCTTTGATAAATGTGCATAAATTTATTTTCAAAATAGCTCAAATTTGCTCTTAAATATTGAATTCCTGATTTCTTTTAAGAATGAGAATTTGTAAAATCCTTAAGCTTTGATTTCTCATTTAAGTGCAAGACTACTCGCTTGGTGATTGAACTTTAAGAATGGAGCTTGCGATTTACCTCATAATTGTGGAAACTAGATGATACATGGGTAGAATACAATTTATGTAAGGAAAACTATGTGTAAAAGGTGTTAAGACACGAATTCTAGAATAAATTTTTCCAAGATTTTTGAAGCGAAATCTTAAGGTTTCCACACTTATAGGAACATGATTCAAGCGCTTCTTTGAATTTAACCCATTAACCTTCCAACCTACCCCTTTTATAATTTAACCCTTGTACCTTCCAACCTACCCCTTTTATAATTTAACCCTTGTTAGCCCCTTTGAGCTTTTATCCATTTTCTTTATGAAATAAAACATATGAAGAATCAAAACTTAAAAAGCCTTTTTAACTATCACCCTTGAGAAAATTATTTCTTTGATTTTTAAGTAGCAAACTTAAGAAGATTAGACTACACTATATGAGAGCATTTTCCTTCTCTAAAAATTACATGAGATGGTTTATTCAAGATCAAAAAGTTCAAATAAAGAGAAAGCAAGACCATGAAGAACCATTTGCTAGAAAATTGCAATAAGAAATCTAAAAATCTCAATTAGCAAATGGGACACCACTATGAATGGACAAGTGTACAAAAGTTATGTATATTTCATTTCTTTAAAGATCTCCCTGTAAATATAAAAGACATGCAAAAACAAGGGAGAAACAAAAGGAAAAAGGAAAAAAGGAAGCAACGGAAAGAACCTATTAGTGCATAACATGAAACTCTCTTGAACACAATAGTCTAAATCTTCCTCATTTTTCAAACTTCAAAAATCAAAAAGAATATTTTCTCACTTTAAGCGTTATTCGAAAGATTTCTTTGATATTAAGCCATACTAATCCCTTTTATCCCATTAATACCTTGAAAAGACTTGTTGATTCCTTGAAGTAGTGTTTCCTTCATTAGTGGAGAAAGTTTTGTGAAATTTGCTTATAGGATTTGAAAATTCAAAAATATATAGACTTATCTATACATCTCATACACATTTTTCTCTGAAGGCATATTTGTATTGTCCTAAGTTCATCTATTCCCGTATGATTGAAGTAAATGTAAGGCTTGTTGAAAAGAACATGATCTTAGTTGAGTGTGTCAAATACTTTTTTGAGAATGATAGAGCTTTAGGATTGATTAATTTCCAATTGAAGTTTACCTTGAATTTCATATGGGAGCGTGAATTGAGCTGAGATTTTTCATTTATTGCATGAAGGACATTTTGTAGTGCTTGGGGACAAGCAACAGTTCAAGTGTGGGAGATTTTGATAACAACAAAATATGAATATATTTTATAATTTATTTTAATTAAATTTAGCTTTGTTTTCAATATTAAAATAGGAATTAAAATCCATTTTGCATGATTTTCACCCTTTATTTTATTTACACATGAACTACATCAACATTCACTATTTTGAGCAAAAATGGACCAAATATGACCCATTTAACATCTAACCAAAGCAAAGAAGGCCATTGAAGCCTTGTTGATGTTGAAGTCCAACTAGTAATCCTGGCAAGACAAAAGATCCCATGACCAACGTTCAAAAGCCAAGAGAAAGAATGGATAAAAATGGATGAACGTGGACAATTGAGGGCCAAGCATGAAGTGAGCTGCGAGACGACCTCCTGACAGATTGTTTTGACTAAAACGCTGCATTTTGATAGGAGCATTGTATCCAGCCTTGTGATTAGTCTCCTTTAACATTTTTAATTCACTTTTTACATGGTGGAGAGTAGCTTAGTAGACTTAACTTGTGCAAGTTGTTTAGTATGGCATGGACCAATACAAGTCAAATAATGAAGCTACGTGGAAGAAACTGGACCAAGACAAAATAACCTCCAAAATGACCTTCTAGCAGATCACTTGGACCAAAACTACAGTGTTTTAGAAGAAACAATGCACCTGGTTTAGATGCATCTCCCCTCTTGTTATTTTATTACTTCTTTCTCTTGACATGGGCGGTGGAGACAGTTTTGCAGATGCAAGTTGTGCAAGTTGAGGAGTTGGTGATGTGGACTAATGAGAAGCTAGGAAAGAAAATCTATATAAGAAGAAATAAAGAAGTTTTAAGGGTTGGACACTTTGCACACTTTCGGCATTCTTCAACACTTGTTGCCGCAAGGAAGAGAGAAGAGGAATAAGTGGCCAATCACAAACTCAATAAATATTAAGAGAGAGAATCAATAGGTTTAGATAGTGTTATTGCAGTGCAGAAGGAAGGGAGCCATTAGTCAAGCTTAGGGCGTGGAGTTTAGTGAGCAACTAATCAAATGAACCCCTTGATAGCTTGTGAATTTAGCATAAAACGTCATATATTTTATTATTGTCTGTGGGTGATTTGTGGTTAAAATGGAGATTTTTCACTTGGTTTTCATATTTCCCATAGGATATGCTAGATTCGATGAAAAGGAAGCTTTGGAGGTTAATTTCGTGAAGTTTTGATGAAGCTATCAAATTGGTGCTATGTCCTCAAAAAGCCTCTGGAAGTCTACAGTTAGCACTTGGGCAAAAATAGAGAGAGATCAGTCCAGGAGAGGGAAAAGCTGTTGGATGTTTCTGTATAGCGCTTAGGCACGCGTTATGAAGTCAGAACCGCAAGAGAGAGAAACGCTACTAGAAGTCTTTGCATCGCGCTTGGGCAAGCGCTATGGGGTTGGACTTGGAAGAAAGAGAACTGCTACTAAAAGTCTTTGCATCGTGCTTGGGCAAGCACTACGCAGTCCACGCCCGCAGCTGAGAGAAAAGATCCTAGAAGTTTTGTAATAGCGCTTGGGCAAGTACTAGGGAGATACGACCTGAACTTTTGCAAATCTTACCAGACACGAGGAAATCTTTTAACTACGAGTTGACCCATTTTTTTAAGGATTTTACAAATACTTAATCAAATATTTTATATTTTTAAAAGATATTATTTATTTTTTGGGATTTCCTATCTCCTCTATATATATAGTATTTGAAGGATTGTAAAAGGGGATCTCTTCCTCTTCACTTTTCATCACTACTGTTAGAATAGATCTACAGTCTATTTTTATTTCATCATGTTCTTCACACCCATGAGTGGCTAAGCTCAATATTTTCAGTCAAGAGTTGATTTCAAGTAGGGATTCTTTGTGATTGTGAGATCTAAATGCGATAAGTATATTATTTATATTTGATTGGCTTTTGTGTGTTTTCTGAATTTATGAGAAACTCCATCTCTATTATTTTCTTGTTGTTTGTTCAATAAGGGTCCATTGTTCAATCTAATAGGAAAGCATATAGCTATCAATAAGGTTGAGATTCGTATTGTCTAATTGAATTGAATAAGTAGCAAATAATATAATTTGATTGTGACCAGGCTTTCGGATTATATTATGGAAACCGACAATCTGTTTTAAATGAACTGTGCTTGTGAGTTTGTTGAATAGGGCAGGGTCTTTCTAGTTTTTACTGTTGTTAGTGAATTAAATTCTATCGCTTGTTTAGGGTTATTCGCTAATTAGGAATTATTTTAGTGCTTGTCTGTTTAATCTATTATTACGGAAAGATTTTTCAGAGGCGCTTGTCCAAAGATTATAATCTGTTAGTCTTTCAATTTTTAGAATTACCTTTGTATCAATGATTGATAAAGAGAATCCCATTCTATGAATTACCCTTGGCTGAATCATTACTTCTATTGATTTTTAATTATTTAATTTATTACTCTCTATTACTTAGCTATTATTTTTAATTGCTATTTGATCAAACCCCCCCCCCCCCACCCCATTTTTTATTTATTTTATCGATTGGTCTCAACTTTAAAATCAAATCTATTAGTCTCTAGGGTTCGACCCTTCTCACCCTATCTACAATTTATTTAGATTAGGAAGAGTAGGAATTAGTTTTGGTGGCCTCGACACTTATCAAATTTTGGTGCCATTGCCAGGGACTAATCTAAATTTGATTTCTTATTTTGATGACTAGATCTGAACAGGCCAATTTAGATTTTTATCCATAAATTGAGAAGCAAACCCGTGCATTAAGGAAAGTAGCAAGATTGCAAAAGAAACAAGCAACCACGACATCCACACTTCCTTTAAATGAACCAGCATATGAACTTTCAGTAAAATCTAAAGGAGAAGACGCCATGGCTGAAGAATAGACGGTGAGACAGCTACACGCACTTCCGATGGAGCAACAAGCTCTTTGCATTTCTTATCCAGCCCTAGAGGTGGTGTTTGAGCTAAAGTCAAGCTTAATACACCTACTGCCCTTCTTTCGAGGCTTGGAGAATGAAAATCCCAATAAGCACCTAAAGGAGTTTCATGTAGTGTGCTCAAGCATGAGACCGCAAGGAGTAACCGAAGAATAGATCAAGTTAAGGGCATTTTCATTTTCTTTGTAGGATGCCGCTAAGGAGTGGTTGTTTTATTTGCCCTCAGGATCCATCAGATCATGGGAGGATATGGTCCTACTTTTCCTGGAGAAATATTTTCTAGCCTTGAGAGCAGCTCTGATTCAAAGGGAGATCAGTGGCATCAAGCAAAAGGATGTGGAAACTCTCCATGACTATTAGGAGAGATTCAAGCGACTTTATGCAAGCTGCTCACAACATGGAATTACTGAACAAGCTCTTATTCAGTATTTTTATGGAGGAATACTAGATTTAGAGAGAAGAATGGTTGATGCAACAAGTGGAGGGACTCTTGTCAACAAAACTCCTCAACAAGCTTATCTACCATGGCTGCCAACACATAACAGTTTGGTACACATCAAGATGTGCCAAGGAGAGTCAATCAGGTAAGTGATTCTAATATTGAGCAAAAACTTAATGAGCTAACAAGTATGGTTCAAAGTATTGCTATTGGTATGTTTCCTCAGGCTAAAGTATGTGGAATCTATGCTTACCATGGACACACGACTGACATGTGCCTGACGTTGTAAGAAGGCGATCAAGAACAGGTAAATGCTGTAGGCAAATTTCCTAGCCAGCCTCAATGGAAGTATGATCCATACTTAAACACATACAATCCAAGATGAAGGGATCACCTGAACTTCAGTTATAAAGGAAGGTCACAACGCGCAACAATTTCATTATGCACCACAGTAGCAGCACCCTCAAGCAAGCTCTAAATCAGGTATGTCTCTTGAATATATTGTTAAGTCACTTGCTACTAACACTTAGCATTTTCAGCAAGAGACCAGAACTAGCATCCAGAACTTGGAGAACCAAGTGAGTCAGCTAGCTATCTCTTTGAGCAAATTAGAGTTGTAAGGGAAGCTACCTTCTCAAACCATTGTCAACCCCAAGCAAAACATGAGTGCAATCACTTTGAGAAGCGGCAAGGAGCTAGTGACCCCAAATTCAAAGAAGGAACGTTGCAATTCAAAGAAAGAAGCTGAAGAGGAGATAGAAATACAGCAGACTGAGAACTCAGAGTTGTGCTTGCCCAAGCCTCCACTGCTAGCGACACAGCCTCCTTTTCTTGAAAGGCTAGCTAAGTCAAAGAATGACAAAGAAGCAAAGGAGATCCTTGAGACTTTTTGCAAAGTAGAGGTAAATATTCCATTATTAGATGCAATTCAACAAATTCCTCATTATGCAAAGTTTTTGAAGGAGCTTTGCACTAACAAAGGGAAGCTATCTGGATATGAAAGGGTGAGTGTGGGGGAGAATGTTTCCACCATATTGTAGAAAAAATTACCCCCCCAGTGCAAGGATCGAGGTATGTTTGCTATCTCTTGTAAAATTGGCAATATTAGTATTAAAAAGGTTATTTGTGATTTGGGATCATCCATAATGTTATGCCATTGTCCATCTGTTCTATTTTGAGTGCTAGTCCATTGAAAAATACCTTTGTTGTGATTCAACTAGCTGATAGGTCTATAGTGTACCCTGAAGGGGTGTTAGAGGATGTGTTAGTGCAAGTTAATGGATTGATATTCCCTATTGACTTTTATGTGTTAGATATGAAGGATGATAAATCCCCCATTTCTTCTGAAATTTTACTAGGGCGATAGTTTCTTAACACAGCTAGGGCGAAAATTATGCTCATGATGGTACACTTACCATGGAGTTTGATGGAGATATAATCAAATTTAATGTGTATGATGCCATGAAATATCCATGTGATGTGTCCCATGTTTGTAGCATTGATATTATTGATCCTTTGACTCAAGATCTTTTTTAGCATGATGTTAATGATGCACTTAATGTAGTAATTTGCAGGAGTATTAACATCGACAGCCTAGGTAAGCTTGAAGAAAAGTTTTCATTTGATGAAACAATGCCAGAAGTTGTGTATGAAATGGAGGCAACTAGGCCTTTGAAACGTAACATTTGTAATTTGGAGTTACCTTCTTCTCACACCAAGATTTTACCTTCTATTTTATAGGCACCTAAGTTAGAATTAAAGCTGTTACCTAATCATTTGAAGTATGCATACTTAGGTGAGGGAGAAACACTCCTGGTAATTATTTCTTACAAACTCAACAAAGTGGAGGAAGAAAAGTTGGTCCAGGTTTGGTACAAGCATAAAGAGGCTATTGGTTGGACCATAGCCCAACCAATAGCTGACATTAAAGGGTTGATCCTGTCGACATGTATGCACCACATTCTGTTAGAAGAAGGAAGTAAGCCAAGGAGAGAAGCTCAAAGATGCTTGAACCCACAAACGATGGAGGATGTGAAAAAAGAGATTCTGAAGTTGCTAGATGCAAGTGTGATCTACTCAATTTTGAACAACAATTGGGTGAGACCGGTGCAAGTTGTACCCAAGAAAATGGGTATAATTGTAGTTGAGAATGATGATGGAGAATTAGTACCCACTCAGGTCCAGAACGGATGGAGAGTTTGCATAGACTATAGGAAGTTGAACGCATCCACCACAAAAGATCATTTTCCTCTTCCATTTATTGACCAGATGCTTGAAAGGTTAGCTGGACGTTCTCACTATTGTTGCCTTGATTGTTATTCAGGTTTCTTCCAGATTCTGGTTGCACCTGAGGACCAGGACAAGACGATGTTCACCTGCCCTTTGGTACCTTCTATCGACGGATGCTGTTTGGACTTTGCAATGCTCCAGCCACGTTTCACAAGTGTATAGTGAGTATATTTCTAGATTATGTAGAAAATATAATAAAAGTCTTCATGGACGATTCACAATTTACGATGATTCTTTTTGACACATGTTTGGTTAATCTCACCTAGGTTTTAGAAAGATGCCTAGATTCAAACTTGGTTTTAAATTATGAAAAGTGTCATTTTATGGTGGAACAAGGTTTGATTCTAGGCCATATTGTGTCTTTAAAGGGTATAGGGGTAGATAAGGCTAAAATTGACGTGATAAAATCTTTGCCTTACCCCACCAGTATGTGGGAAGTTCATCCTTTTCTTGGTCAAGAAGGATTTTATAGGCGTTTCATTCAGGACTTTTCAAAGATAGCACAACCTTTGTGCCAGGTACTTCAAAAGGATGCGCCATTTGAGTTCAATGAGGCAAGCACAAACGCTTTTGACAAGTTGAGAGAGAAGTTGATTTCTGCGCCTATTATCTAGCCTCCAAATTAAGACCATCCTTTTTAGATCACGTGTGACGCGAGCAATCACGGCGTAGGAGCTGTTCTTGGACAGCAAATTGGGAAGAATCTGCATGTGATTTATTACGCATCAAGAACGTTGGATAATGCATAGTACAATTACTCTACTATGGAGAAAGAGCTTTTGACGATTGTTTTTGCATTGGAAAAGTTTCGGTCCTACTTGTTAGGGACCAAGGTTACTATGTATTCTGGACATGCAGCCCTTAAGTACCTGCTCGCTAAGAAAGAATCAAAGCCTCGCTTGATTCATTGGATACTCCTTCTTCAAGAGTTGGATATAGAGATAAAGGACAAAAAGGGCTAAAAAAACTTAGTTGTTGATCATCTAGCGGGTTAACATTCAATGAAAAGCCATCTCCTTTAAAGGATAACTTTTCGGATGAATATCTTTATAGTTTGAGTGATAAATTTGTTCCATGGTTTGTTGACATTGTCAATTACCTTGTTACAGGTTCACTTTTGGAAGAATTATCCAGGTATGAGAAGGAAAAAATTCATCGAGAGTCCAAGTACTATATGTGGGGTGACCCCTACCTTGGAAAGTTTTGCTCTAATTAGGTCATTCATAGATGCATAGCAGATAGGGAGATTCAAGATGTACTGCGTTTCTGTTATTCTTATGCGTGTGGTCGACATTTTAGACCTAGTCAGACTGCATGTAAGGTGCTGGATTGTGGCTTGTTTTAGCCTGTTGTGTTCCGTGACTCGTACTTGTTTTACAAAGCTTGTGAGCGTTGCCAGTGAACTGGGAGTTTGGGAAAGAGAGATCAAATTCCACTCACATCTATCTTGATATGTGAGATTTTTTACGTATAGGGCATCGATTTCATGGGACCGTTTCCAATGTCCTTTGGGAATTCATACATTATGCTTATTGTGGATTATGTGTTAAAGTGGGTGGAAGCCAAGGCCACAAGGAATGATGATGCCAAAACCGTGGTAAGTTTTGTTAAAAATAATTTTTTTTTGCAGGTTTGGAGTTCCTAAAGCTATCATCAGTGATCGAGGGACACATTTTTGCAACAAAGTCATGGCCAATCTTTTGAAGAAGTATGGAGTTACACATCAAGTTTCCACAACCTACCATCCTCAGACGAGTGGACAGGATAAGGCCTCTAACAGGGAGGTGAAGTGCATTTTGGAGAAGACAGTCAATCCCACTAGGAAGGACTTGAGCCTTAAACTAGATGACGCTCTCTAGGCCTATCGGTAGTGTACAAGACTCCCATTGGTATGTCCCCATACCGTTTGGTCTTTGGTAAGCTTTGTCACTTACTAATGGAGTTGGAACATGGTGCATTCTAGGCTATTAAGCAATGCAACATGCAATTAGAAGAAGCTGGTGAGTAAAGGAAGTTGCAGTTATAAGAGTTGGAGGAACTTCGAAATGAAGCTTATAAGAGTGCTAAACTCTATAAGGACAAGACCAAGACTTTCCATGATCAAATGATTTCCAGGAAAACTTTTAAAGTTGGGCAAAAAGTTATACTTTTTTATTCATGACTAAAATTATTTCCTAGTAAGCTAAAGTCTAGATGGATAGGACCTTTTGTGCTTACTAACGTGTTTGCTCATGGTGCAATGGAAATTCGAAGCTTGGAAACTGATAAAATTTTTAAAGTTAACAGTGATCGATTTAAGCCATTCTATGAAGGGCTCACGGTTCCTGAGCCGGAGGAGATACATTTGGTCAGTCTAAGCTTGGTGGAGTAATGCAGGAACATTTGGCCTAAGACGTTAAACTAGGGTGCTTGTTGGGAGGCAACCCAATTTAAGGCTTACCCAAGCCTAATGTCTATTTCTATTTTATTCTCATTTTGGTTATTTTATTTTAATTTGAGTCATCTTCTTCCTTTGGTGATTGTTCACTTTCTGGGTTTGCGTTAGGGAGCTGGACTTACCTTCCATGGTTAAAACAAAAGAGGGATGTTAAAAAAAAAAAAGAAAACTTATTTGTTCTTTGTGTTTTATATTTACGATAACTTTGTGGTATTTTTTTTATTCTATTATTTTATTTTGTTTGCTTTAATTATCTCTTCTTTCTTATTTTTCTTTTATCTTTTTATTACCTTTTACCCTCACTTATTTTTAACTCCTGCATTTATTTTAACCTAATTCACTATTCATCTTCCTCTCTCTTGGTTTCCCATTATAGCCACCAACTGCTAAGTCTTGCCACTCCACTTCTCACTAGAGCCCTAGCATGCTGCAAACCCAGACGCAAGCCTTTTAACTTCCAAGCGGGACCATCTCCACCCTGCTGTCGCGTCCTCCGCCTTCACCATCGTCGTCCTTGTTGCACTTTGGTTTAGACAAGGAGAATGGGCAGCGTTCTCCATTGTCGACCACACTTGTTGTGCCTCCGTTTGCCAATCCTAGACCCAACATTGAGCTGCCAAAGGAGGTTTCGTGCTCTGCCTCCCCAACGACATCGCTGTCGCCGCATCTAGCTCAACTGATACCCGATGCCAGCGACAAAGTCCACTGGTTGCAACTTCGCCATCGCCTGAACCTCCAGCCGTCTCATGTTGTCAGACACGCTCCCAGACCCAAGGTGCTTGACACGTCGCGCCCCCAACCACAACATAGCCGCCACAAGCCGCACAATAACCTTAATGGCATCCCGCTGCTCTGGTTCCTCCTCCCACGTTCATTTCTCCTTATGTGCCTGCTTCCCCTTTTGCTGAATCTCCTATTTCAGTCGACCAGACTACCCCTACTGCACCTCCATTGTGAAGCCGTGCCTAAATGAAGAAAGCTAAGAGTCGGTACTTTCCTAACATTGCTAACTTGAATATTGCATTGAGTTTCAATTTGGTTGTCCATAAACAGAGGTACACCTTTGTCCGAACCCTTGAAATAATACCATGTCGATATATTGATGTACCTTCCCTTGTTACGCTTCCTTTGCATGATGAATTATGTGCTTTAGTTGATGTTATTGGTTGGTAGGACTTTTTCTCTTGTCAGCGTCCTGCATTTGTCGAACTTTGCCTGGAATTTTATTCAATATTTGAATTTGTCCACTCTTCCGAGTCTTTCAGTATCAGTACACCTGACACCATTCAGTTTCACTTGATAGGTCACATGCTTAGCTTTTCGATTACATCTTTTGTAACATACTGTTTTTTTTAGTGTCGATAATAGTGATTTACCAGTCTGTGAATAGTACCATCAGTTCGGGACGTGGTATTATTTCGATTCGAAAAAATTACTATGAGTATCTAATATGTTAATTAATATTTTTGGAGCATGTCTGCATGATTTAGGTGGGCAGGGAATATTTCATGAATATTTTTAGAGAATTGCGGCAACTAATGAATATTATGTTTAGTGTAGTATATTAAGGAATAAATGAGGAATTATTTTTGTGGAGTTAATTTAATTAATTTGTGGAGTTAAATAATATTTAGAAGAGCATTATTAAAGGAATATTTAGAGCCATTGGATGAGATTACTTAGGATTGATCATGGCCCTTGATTTAGCATAAAATTTGGAAGCAAAGTTTGACTTTGCTACTTAAGTTATTAACACATTCTCTCTCCTCACTTCTTCTTCTCCATGCCATTTTCATCTCTTTCTTCCTCCTCCATTTCTTTCATTTTTCTACCACTAAACAACCTAATTAAACCAAAGAATTGTGATTAATCCTTAAGAAACAAGTAGTAAGAGTTAAAATTTGAAGTTCCTAAGCTAGAGAATTGAAGTTGCCATTGAAGAGGTAAGTTGTGATTTTTGGGTTTTGTGATTTTCTAAGTAGAATTCTAGGGTTAGCCATGAAATTAATGCATTAAGTCATGCTCTTTTCTTTTCCTATGTTAATTTTTGATTTTGATGTTATTTTCTCATACTTGAAGAGGTTGGTGAACCCTCTCTCAAAGGAAAGGAAAAAGCTTAAGGGAAGAGCTTTATAAGCTCCTTCAGGCTTCATTTTAAGGTTAGTGCACTAATAACTCTTTTCCCCTTTCATTTTTTTCAAGTTTCAAGTTTTAGGTTTTTGAATGCTTTTTGTGAAGAATGTGAATTGTGTTGAGGAATGAGAATTTGGATGTTTAAATGTGATTTTCCTTTATTAATAAGCATGGAAGAATGCTTAAAAGGAAAGAAAAGCACTTCCTTCTCCTTGAACCAAGATAGGTCGAACCTCCATAGAAGGAAGGGCCCTTGGTTTTGTTTCATGTTTTGTGTTTCTTTGGTTTTTAATGTGATCTTGAATGGCCTTCTTCATGAGTAATGTGATTCATTTGGAAGGAAGCCCTTTCCTTTTGAATTGGAAGAAGAGGTCGAACCTGGTATGTGTGAAGGGCACTAAGATCCCTTTGATTTCTATGTTTGTTTATAACTTAAATAAGCTTGTTTTTAAGTAAATTATTGGTGGTTAATAATTCTCTTTTGAATTTTGATGTTTAAACATGTTAGTAAGATTTAAAGAAGGTTTTGAAAGTATTAAAAAGGTTTTAAGTTTAATTGTTTTGAGAAATGAATTTAATGATTTTGAGAAGTGATTTTAAGTTGATAATTAGTACTTTTAATGGAGGTATTATGAAAATGAGGTTTTTGTTTGAAACATTGGTTGATTTTGTTGGATTTTTATAAGTTGTAAGTAAAAGTATTTTGAAATAATAATTTTTAATCTTAAAATGTTTTTGGATAAGGAATGGTGAATGAGAAATGATATTATTTGTGGAAGAATGCATTTATTTTGGGCTCTACTATACGTGATTGAAATGTGGTATGATGAGATTTATTACGATATGTGAGCATGATCGGGTTATCGGCCCATTCTGTTTGGTGGAGCTATGATCATATGCTAGGGTTATCAGCCCTTATAAGTAGGCGGACACGCTTATTATTTGTGGTAGTGCTTGCACAGGCCACGGTGGTGCTTCCATAGGCCATGATTGTGTGATTGTTGGGTGGTGCTTTCATAGGCCGCAGTGGCGCTTCCATAGGCCGCAGTGGCGCTTCCATAGGCCGCGATTGTGTGATTGGTGGGTGGTGCTTTCATAGGCCACAATCGAATATGTTTACATTCATTCAGTATTAGTACGAGCCTAAATAAAATAAAAAGAGGAATATTATTTCATTATAAAAAAATCGAAAACATATTGGTATTAGTGATATTTCTTATTTTTATTGGGTTTGGTATATTTTTTTTAAGATGTGAATTTCTTTATGGTTTTAAAATATTGGATTTTGCTAGCGCATTTTCGATACTTAATATATATTATGATTAAAGTATCTTAAAAAATATTTGTGATTTATTACTTGATATCTCTTGGTTATTTAATTTATAATTATTTTGCACCACTGAGTCTTCCACTGAGCGCATTGATTTTTATCACGCGCAAGTTGTGAGCTGTGGGTGCTACGCAAAGACCGGAAAGGTTGCATCAGAGTAGAAGTGTAGCTTTTGGGTAGGATATGTATATTAATGTAAATTATGACATGTATAGACTTATAGTAACAATATTGGGTTTGTAAATTTTGAGAATGTAAATAATGAGATTGATGGATATTAAAGTAACATTATTTGATTATATGTATGGTGTATGAATGATGATGTATATTTTTTGTATGAATGATGAACTATACATTTTTGGTATTAATGGTGGAATATTATGTGGGTAATTAATTGAATTAATGCAAACCTTTAGAAGTGTTGTGTGATCTTTGTAATAATTTGGAGTTGAGGTTTGGAGGTTGATATTGGAAGTGTGTAAATTTTCTTTGTGTGGCAAGAAAATTTTTAGGGGAAACTCTTGCAAAATTTTTGTAGGAATTTCCATAAATTTTATTTTAAAAATTTTAAATTACTCGTCACCTTATGAAAATATAACCACTTCTAATATATGATCTAGAGTTAGTGAGTGACATAAGACGGTGCTCCGGCACTGAATGTGGCATCCGCCGTCTAGTTCTCCAGGATTGGGCGGTGGGTGTTACATCTTTTAATATCGCTTTAGTGTACTTGATACTAAGTCTGCTGCAAGTGTTGCATATTTGAATGCTTACTATGATTACCCTGATGAGTTTGACACTTTAGATGCTTGTAGGACACTCACCGGTCAGCCTGATATTTTCTTTTCTGCTAGTCAGTCTAAGGTTAATCTGATTCAAAGTGCTACACTGTGTTATATTTACCGTTTCTTAGCCTACACATATTATGGCCGCACTAAGGACACCACTGTCATTTCAACACGTGAGTTGTTTTTCTTGTGGTGCATGGTCATTGGGAGGCGCGTGAATCTTGGGTTCTGGCTTGTCATCCAATTTGAGAACATCATTCATACTAAACGAGACATGCTTTTAGGATATATTATCACTATTCTAGCTATTAGGCAGGGTGTCTTGGATCTTGATTCACATAATTTGCATATGCTTGTAACATGCCTCCACTGGATTTACCTATTTTAGATTCTATGGGCTTATTGTGCCGCAAGGAGAGAAGTTCTTTTGTTTTTACTCCTACAAGTCCCATTCTTCTACACCAACAGCATGTCTTCCGTAAGAGGAAGGACACTACAGTTGCGCCTTCGACATTCGCTCCTCTTGTTGCCCAACTCGGGGCATCTTCATCTTTGGCATCTCGCATGGAGCATTTGGAGGGCAAGACTGACACCCTTACTTCCACTGTCACCGAGTTCCACACAGCACTACATGCCATTGCGCGTCATTTAGGGTTATCTTGGCCCTTGTCCTCAGCTTAGCTCCACGTTTGCCTCCTCCATAGGGAAGCTTTCTTTCCTTTTTCTTTTGTTTTTCTTATTCTATTTGGAAATTGAGCCTCCCTTTATGTTGTTGATGATTCCACATTGAGGACAATGTGAGGAGTTAGTGTGGGGGAGGATGTGCTTTTGGAAGTGCTTGTCTGTGAGTTATTTATTTTTCTAGTTTATTTTTGAATATTTCATTGATTACTTAGTATTACCCTACTTATTCCATGGGAATTTGTGTTGTTTACATTGTATATATAAATTTTTGCAAATTTCATTCTTGTCTTAAAGCATGATTGGTTTTCTCTTTTGAGCTCATGAGAGGCCATCTTTGCCCTTTAACTAGTTTCTTTTAGATTAAATTGGCTCTTTGGGATTTTAGGCAAGTAATAGTAGTCTTTATTGTAAACTTCTATCTTCTCCATACTGTAGATAGCATCCACTAATCATTCTACTTTTGTACAAATCATTTAGACCTCATTAATAGGTGAAACTTTAAATTGCTTGTGCTTAATTCACTGTTGTGCATATTTTAAAACTTTGTTTAATTTATTTAAAGTACTACTTTTGGATGTTTGGATGTATGATTTGAAAGGATGGAGGGTGCAAATTGTGGAAAGCGATGTAAAAGGTGAGGACTAAAAGAGAATGAAAAAAGCGATAATGCACATGAGTTCTCCAAAAATTGCAACAAAATAAATGAAAAATGAAGAATGGAGAAGGCACCTTCCTTTCTTTAGAAAAAAATTACACCACATCTTAGAGTATTGTACTTTAGTAGGTTAACCCTATGTTTTGAGATGCGACAACTTAAATTTTTGTGGAACTTAATAAGTTGTGTGCCTAAAATTTTCAAATACTTATGTTTTGTACTTAAAGGGATGCCTTAAGGTTGTTATACATTGGTATGGTGTTGATGGAATAAATAATGATGATTATTACCTTACTTGTCTTTCTTTCAAAATTTTCAATCTTTTGTTAAAGAATTCTGTTGTAGGGTGAAGTACATATTTTTTGTGAGTTTGATTGAGACTTTGGTCGTGCTTGAGGACAAGCATGGGATAAGTGTGCGGGAATTTGATAGCTTGTCAATTTAGCATAAAAACATCATATATTTGATTATTGTCTATGGGTGATTTGTGGTTAAAATGGAGATTTTTCACTTGGTTTTCATATTTCCCATAACATATGCTAGATTTGGTGAAAATGAAGCTTTAGAGGTTAATTTTGTGAAGTTTTGATGAAGCTATCAAATTAGTGCTAAGTCCTCAAAAAGCCTCTAGAAGTCTGCGGTTAGCGCTTGGGCAAGCACAGAGAGAGATCAATCTAGGAGAGAGGAAAACTACTGAAAGTTTCTGTATAGTGCTTGGGCAAGCGCTATGAAGTCAGACCCGCAAGAGAGAGAAATGATGCTGGAAGTTTTTGCATCGCACTTGGGCAAGCGCTATAGGGTTGGACTTGGAAGAAAGAGAAATGATGCTGGAAGTCTTTGCATTGCGCTTGGGCAATTGCTATGCAGTCCTTGCCCACAATTGAGAGAAAAGCTCCTGGAAGTTTTGTAATAGTGCTTGGGCAAGGGCTAGGGAGATGCAACCTGAATTTTTGCAAATCTTACTAGATGCGAGGAAATATTTTAAGTGCAAGCTAACCCATTGTTTTAGGGATTTCATAGATACTCAATTAAATATTTTAGATTTTTAAAAGATATTATTTATTTGTAGGGATTTCCTTTCTCCTCTATATATAGTATTTGAAGGATTGTAAAAGGGGATCTCTTCCTCTTCACTTTTCATCACTACCGTTAAAATAGATCTACAGTCTATTTTTATTTCATTGTGTTCTTCACAGCCATGAGCAGTTAAGCTCAATATTTTAAGTCAAGGGTTGATTTCAAATAGAGATTCTTCGCAATTGTGAAATCTAAACGCGATAAGTATATTCTTTACATTTGATTGGCTTTTGTGTGTTTTTTGAATTTATGAGAAACTCCATATCTATTATTTTTTTGTTTTTTGTTTAATCTAATAGGAAAGCATATAGCTATCAATAAGGTTCAGATTCATATTATTTAACTAAATTGAATAAGTAGCAAATAATATAATTTGATTGTGACCAGGCCTTCGGATTATATTATGGAAACCCACATTCTGTTTTAAATGAACTACGCTTGTGAGTTTGTTGAATAGGCCAGGATCTTTCTAGTTTTTACTGCTGTTAGTGAATTAAATTCTATCGCTTCTTTAGGGTTGTTTGCTAATTAGGGATTATTCTAGCACTTGTCTGTTTAATCTATTATTATGGAAAGATTTTTCAGACGCGCTTGTCTAAAGATTATAACCTACCAGTCTTTCAATTTTTAGAATTATCTTTGTATCAATGATCGATCAAGAGAATCCCATGCTATGAATCACCCTTGGCTGAATCATTACTTATATTGATTTTTAATTGTTTAATTTATTACTCTTTATTACTTAGTTATTATTTTCAATTGCTATTTGATCAACCCCCCCCCCCTTTTTATTTGTTTTATCGATTGGTGTCAACTTTAAAATCAGATCTATTAGTCTCTAGGGTTCGACCCTTCTCAGCCTATCTAAAATTTATTTAGATTAAGATGAGTAGAAATTATTTTTGGTGGCCTCGATACCCGTCACCCCTAAGCTTGTTATTTATGTCTTTTACTCCTTTTGCATATTTTAATTGTGTTGATTTATTTGTAATAATGCTAGGCTAAATATTAGTATCTAGTTATGGAATTTATCTATTAATTTAAAATTGCAACTTCGAATAATTTGATTTATGTTGAATGTTTAATTCCTAATTTAATAAGTTAAGCTTAATGCTAGTAAATATGTCAGGATTCCATATTTGCATGATGTTAGATCTGCTTGAGCAAAATCGAAAGGGTGACAAACTAGATCGGATCTCATATATTAGACCTAGAATTTTTTCTAGACATAGAAATAGGCTAGGTTCTCTGAGAGCAAAAAGAACTAACGCCAGCTTAATATATTATAATTGTGTTAGGCTATGAAAGTAGAAATACATAATTTTAATAGTCCATTGAAACTCAAAACAGAAATCTAGATATTTTAGATTGGTTCTCCTTCAGGAGTCATCATAACATTTTAACCATGTTAGGCTAGAAAACTAGATGTCATATGGTTGTAGCGGTCCATTTAAACTCAAAAGAGCAATTTAGACACCATAAATTAATTATTCAAAGTTTCGACCTAAGAATTAATAGAGACCACATAACTAGACCATTTCAATAACTATTTCTTGAATTTATTTTATATCATCTCCACTTGTTTATTTTAATTTGAATTTATTTAATTTAATTGCATCTTAGTTTAATTCAGACTCCATTTAATTTCGATCTTCCTAATAATTGTCGAATATAACAAATTAATAGCCTATTCTCCAATCTCTATAGGACGATAATATTTTTACTACCTGTACAACCTGTATACTTCCGAAGCATGAATGCACTGATTAAGCAGATTTCGAACAGATATCAAAGTCATCGAAATGTGGCGCAACTAATCCATCGAAAGGTGTCGGATATCAAAGTCATCAAAATATGGCACAAGCAATTCGTCAAAAGGTGTCGGATATTGAAGACGTCAAAATGTGTCATAACCAATCCATTGAAACGTGTCAGATATTGAAGTCATCAAAATGCAATGCAACCAATCCATAAAAAGGTGTCGGATATTAAAGTCGTCGAAATGGGGTGCATCCATCCCTTCAATCCGTCAAAATGTGTCAGATATAAAGTCGTCAAAAAAATGTGGTGAAACCATTCTATCGAAATGTGTCAGATATCAAAGTCATTGACATCTGGCATAACCAATCTGTTAAAAGGTTCGGATATCAAGTTGTTGAAATGTGGCGCAACCAATAAGTCAAAAGGTGTCGGATATCAAGCCGTCGAGATGTCGTACAACCAATCCGTTGAAAGCTATTGGATATCAAAGTCATTGAAATGTGGCTCACAGTTCAAAAGGACAACCTCCCCATGAGGAGCATTTCAAGATTTTACACCATTGTTTGGCACATTGCATCATCCAAAAGGACAACCTCAGCACGGGGAGTATTTCAGAACTTTGCATCGCCTTCTAACGCACTACACACAAAGTATTCCAGTTGTGCCGCATCAGTCAAAAGGTCAATCTCCCTATGGGGAGCATTTTAAAACTTTACACTGCCGTTTGGCACATTGGACACAAAGTCGTCCAGTCATGGCGCATCATCCGAAAGGATGACCTCCCCAAAGGGAGCATTTTAGAATTTACAGTGTCGTTTGGCACACCGCGCTTTATTTAGGCCTTCATTTAACACAAATAATTTAGTATTGTGTTTCAGGACAATAACGTTCAAACTGTCCAACATGATGCCCCTACAAAAGTGGAGCAGCCTAATTCGAGCTGTCCAATTGTGGCACATCAAGTTGACATTCGGAGTGAAACTACTCCAAATCCCCAAAAAATTTGACAACTTTCAAATCAAGTCATCCAAAGGATGCAAACTAGGTAAGTACTTTACTACTTACGTATCTACTTTACATTTTGATAAAATCTTGCTTAAAAAAGCAAAATATTATCAAAATGGAGGCAAACTGTAGACACTCAATTTTTGCCCCAAAAATAGACCTAGTGATGATAACCTATATCACCAAAGAAGATGTTGAAGCACCCAATGAACTTGATCCTCAAGCAATGATCTGAGTCTAGGAAGTGCAACCCTTAGCATCTTTTTCACAATTTTGGCAAAATGGGAACCGTAAGCGCATCTCATGTTCACCCCAGATGAGCCTTGGTGTCCTATGGCACTCTATGTATCATTCAAAACAATTTTATCGAAATTAGGTCAGTGTATTGGTAGGGTCCATACTGGCCCAAGTGGAACCCACCAGTGATCCTTAAGGGGCCCGTCAGTGGTGATGACATTTCTCATGGTAGAATGAGTTGGGAACGTTCGATTGATTAAATTCTTGAACTAGTAATCCTAGGGTAAGAAATCGAATCCATTGGACCATTTTCACGTTTTTGGGGTTTGTACCAAAACAAGGTCTGGAAATGCATCCCGGATGTACACAAGATTAATATTCATTGTTTACATTGATGCACACACCATTTGAAATGATTTCATAAAACATAAAAATAGCATCATTTGTGGGGCCCACATGTAGGACGCACCTGCCACATAAGCAAATAGTGTCATTTCACCCATTTGCCATAAATACTAACTTAAGGCTTAAGATTAGGGGTTAGCAATTTTGGGCTAGCAAAATCTGTAGAAACAAAACAAAAAAACACCAAACACAAATCCAAAACACAAAAGCCACAAAAAAAAAAAAAATCAATTCTACCACAAAATCTTAAGGGATTTTAGTAGTTTAATTGTGTGAGAGACTGTTTCTAGGAAAGTCAATGAGTTCTACACACACAAAAACACCTCCAGAAATGAAATCACACACAAACTTGGATCATCTTGAAAGATCAAGTGTTCTTAAAGTGTTCTTCATCAATCTTCAAGTAAACAATTGATTTTCCTTCAAAACAAAATAACTGAGAATCTAAACATCATTCTCTTTTGATTTTTAGTTCGTTTTCTGTCTTATAACTGTAAGAAACTAAGTTTTCATGAGAGAAACACGTAAAAATTGAGTTTTGCAGCAATCTATTGTGTTTTTAGGCACGAAGGCGCCCAGGCTTCAAGGAAGGCGCCTAGACCCATGACCAAAGCGCATGCTTTCATAGGGTGGCTGGGCACCCTCCTTTAAGGTGCCCAGAAATGCAGTAGAGTGCTGCTCTTTTTCTTCTATCTTCATTCTTCTGGTGATTAAACGTTTCGTTTACCTTGGAATAGGACTTGATTCACTTCCAGTGGTGTTAGCTTATAAGTTCTAGAAGGGAAACAATATAAAAAAATATCAAATTATACCTAGATTCTGAGATCAAAGTGGGCTAAGACCTAAGGGTCGAAAATCCATGTCTAATATAGATGTGTACGTTAATAATTTTAATCTTGTTTCTGCAAGAATTTGTGAATTTTATTCATCTAACAAGATGAAAATTGTGACCATGAGCTTGAAATAACATTAGAATTGTTATATTTTATTTTCTAGCATTTATTTTATGCATATTTAAAATTTTTTCTTCATATTAGTATGATTATATATTATTTATCTAATTTCTGTCAAATTTTATGTTTATGTCAATTATTTATATTCTATCAATTTTACTTTTTATTATTTATTGTTTGCTTTATGATTATTTACCATTTATTGGGCTAACATTTTTATTTTGATGATTTTTTATTAATTCTTGCATTAATCATATTGTATGAATATTTGAATATGATATAATTATTGTTGTTGCTTGTTTAATATTTTGAGTTTAATGTCATTTTTATCTATATGGTTTGTGATAATTTTATTTTTATTGATTTGTCTTAATTAAATGGGAAATGGAAATATGTAATGGGATAAATGGATAGATTGTATTTCATTAGGAAGAATTGTAATCTTTTCTCCTCTCACATTTCTTTATGGTTGTTTATTTTTATGTTGGATGGATGATTTAATTGTGATAATGTGTATAATTGACATTATTTTCAAAATTGCATAAAATATTTTACATCTCAATTCAATTTAATATCGCAGTTAATAAATGAACGAATATATGGACAATTAGGAGGCCACCAGATGGAATGGGTCTAACACCTTTCCATATCTGTACCCTACTCCCAAACTCATTTTGGTTAAAATCGAGTCAATTAGTTTCAGTGAATTAATTAATCTGAGAATTTTCTCTAATTTAGTAAAATATGGTGGCGACTCCAACATTTTTAAAACCTTACCAAAGTAAGGACACCATTTGATTCGATTTACTCAAGTAACTCTTGAGAAAGCCATGAGACACTGCGCTGAAGCCACATCGTCCTCACCGAGTCAGAAGATGAGTGTGTAACAACCACCGCCGAATCCCGGAGGACCCGACGACGAGCACCACATTCGGTGCCGGAGCACCGTCTTATCTTACTTAATAATCCTAAATCATATATTAGAAGTGGCTAAATTTTCATGAGGGAGCAAGTAATATTTTTTTAAAATAAAGTTTAAGAAAATTCCTACGAAAAATCTACAAGAGTTTCCCCTAGAAATTAACTTACCACACAAAGAAAATAGAAACACTTCCAATATTAATTCCTCCAAACCCCAAAACTCCAAATCAACATAATAGGTCACGCAACACTTCTAAATATTCACATCAATCAACTTAGGTTCTATCATAACATGATATCATCTATTCAAAGATTTAATTACTAATAATGATACACTTAGAATTCATATAAAAATGATAGTTCTTAATTAGTTACATACTTCATTAATTTACAACTTAATGTATACAACTCAATCTCTTACAATATTTTTATACATGCCATAATATATCCTATACATGCCCTACCCAAATTAAATTTTCCTTCTTTTATACTAAGCCTCCGGTCCTCGAGTAGCACCCATTATCCCTAACCTGCGAGTAATAAAAATCAACGCGCTGAGTAAATCACTCAATGGTGCTAAATAACTTAACAGTACAATAAATGAGGGTGCCTAAGCAACAAACTTAAAATATAATTTCAAATACTGAAATAAAATACAAAAATACCGAAAGTATACAAATCAAATTAAGACATTTTGAAAATCATAAATAAGTTCATTCTTAAGAATAAATTCATAGTTTGATAAATATAAGAAAAATTCTATAAATACAAATATATTTCCATTTTCCTTTATAACAGAATAGAACAAAACTTATTCTTAGTTGAGGGCTCATATGTATACTGAGAGAAATATAATTAGATTGGATTTCAGAATATTAGAATTGGTCTGTGAAAGCGCCACAAAAAAATTGGCCTGTGAAAGCACCACTGAATGTGGCCTACGAAAGTTTCACCAGAATGATAAGCACATCCGCTTATCCAGAAAGACATCCAGAGCCTAACATATGATTATATCACATAATATAACAAAATGACATCAAAGTCGAGCATGCTCATAACTGGAATAAATCTCATCTTACCATATTTCAACCATGTATACTGAAGCCCAAAACAAATCCATTTCCTTACAAAACATCTTAAATCATATACAAGATTCCTTAGCAAAACATCTCATAACTTAATACTTATTATTTAAAAAATTCCTTAACTTACAACTTGTAAAATTCATCAAAACCTTCTTATGTTCTAAACAAAAATAATACTTTCATAATACACATGCATACTTAGCTTAAAATACTTAAAACCAACATTTAGCAAAACATTTCAAGCCTAAACATTTTTACTTATAACTTAACTTACAACTTTAAAATATTATTCAATTTTCATACTTATACTTATCAAAACTTATACTTACAAAATATATATACTTTAAGAGAAATTATGACATGGGCACCAATAGACCGTCGATCACCAATGTTACCAGCCCAATCCGAGTCAGAAAATGCACGAAGAGTCATTGGAGAGTAAGAGTAAAGCTGGATCCCATAAGAACTTGTACCTTTCAAGTAACGCAGTAAGCATTTTAAAGCAGCCCAGTGATTGATAGTTGGCTTGGAGCTATATTGAGCCAATCGATTTACTGCAAAAGTAATATCTGGACGCGTGAGCAATAAATACTGAAGACTACCAACAACCATTCTATATTGCGTTGGATTGTCATACTCTGAGGAGTCATTCTTTGCCAACGTTATTGACAATGTCATTAGCGAAGGTGCAGCTTTTGATTCATGCATACCCACCTTTGCCAATAGTTCTTGAATATAATTTTCTTGTGATAAGAAAATGCCAGTGGAACTTTGGGAAACCTCAACACCCAAAAAGAAATGCAGCTCACCCAGATCTTTAATCGAAAACCGTTTACCAAAGTCAATAATAAAACGATCAACAATGGCAGCATCATTCCCTGTTATAATTATGTCATCAACATAGATTAATATATAAAGAACAACCCCTGTAACAACATAAACAAACAGACATGTATCAGCCTCGGACTACTCGAAACCAAACTCACGCAAAGTAGTTACCAATGCAGTATACCAGGTTCTTGGAGCCTGTTTCAACCCAAACAATGATTTTCGGAGATGACAAACAAAATTAGGATATTTGTCATCAATAAATCCATGTGGCTGTTCCATAAACACCTCTTTAGTCAATTTGCCATGAAGAAAGGCATTATTGACATCAACCTATCGCAAGTTCCACCCATTAACAACAGCAAGGGATAAGAGAATACGGACAGTTGGATGTTTAGCCACTGGGGCAAATGTCTGATCATAATCCAAGCCTGGTCTTTGAGTAAAACCACGAGCTACCAAACGTGCTTTGTAACGCACTCGAACCCCTTTAGAATCACATTTTATCCGAAACAACCACTTACAGCTAACTATATTTGAGGCTTTGTCAGAAGGAACCAACGTCCAGGTGTGTTGTTTCATAAGTGCAGTATACTCTTCTTCCATGGCTCGTCGCCACTTAGGATCTTTCAAAGCTTGAGCAACATTCTTAGGAATAAAGAATTTTTTATTTTCTCGCACAACAATATGATGATTCAGTCTCTGAATTGGTTTTGTGATATTATTTTTCCCTCTTGTAATCATAGAATGACTTGGCTGAACCACAGGAACAGATACAGGTATAATACTCTGCTCAACATCAGTCGCAGGAATAGGGGTATTAATGGAAACAGTAGGTGAAGGTGAGAAATCCATACTTGTACTGCATAACGCAGGAGATTGCAAATTGGTGGAGGTGTGATGTGACAACCAAGAAGCCGAAGAATGGAACCTTGAACCCTGCACAAAATTGGAAGAACGAGTATATGGCAAAAGATAGTGAAGCGGTGACCAAACATCAATCGAATCAGAATTTGGACTACAATTAGGAGACGTTTGTAACGTAGGATATGCAAACTTAAATTCAACAAAATCAACATGTCTAGATATGTAAAGCTTATTTGCAATAGGATCATAACACTGAAAAGCACTTCTATTGACTGAATAACCCAAAAAGACACAAGGTGTTGAGCATTTTTCTAATTTATTAGAATTGTATGGCCGAACCCAGGGGTAACAAAAGCAGCCAAAGACCTTTAATTCGGTGTAATTCGGCTCTTTGTTATGAAGTTTAAAAAAATGGTGATTGATTGTGAAGAATTGGAGTAGGCATTCGATTATCAAATAAACTGCAGTATGAAACGCAAAAGACCAGAATTCAAGAGGTAAATCGGCCTGATGGAGAAGAGTTAACCTAGTTTCGACAATATGCCGATGTCGGCGCTCAGCAATAGCATTGTGCTCAGGTGTATAAGGCGGGGTCAGAAAATGGGAAACACCATGTTCGTGTAAGAAACTCTTAAGGTGAAGAAACTCACCTCCATTATCAGAATACAAAGATCCAATTTTTGTTTTAAAATGATTCTCAACCAAGGTTTTGAACACAGGAAAGATTGCAGACACTTCAAATTTACGTTTCAAAGTATAT
>CANUEP010012356.1:0-145728 GCA_947857235.1 Jatropha podagrica | reverse complement strand
TAGAGATGTTGGAAGGTAGTTTGCAATCTTTGCAAATTCCACCCAAACCTCAATTCTTCTCTGCAACTACACCAACTGTAAATGTAGAGTACTCATCCACAGTATCATCAGTAGCGGACATGGTTGCAGAATCATGAACACAAGATTTTGTAATAAGTAGAAATTTAGACATAGTAGGTATTGACAATTTCAAAGTTTAATTGTTGAAGTAGCTAGAGTCTGAAAAAACAACTAAACCAATTAAGGATTTTCTCGTCGCATTTTGTTTTATTTCATGTTTTGTTCATATGGTCTGATCATATAATAGTACACAGGCTATTCATGCTACAAAAATTTTAATCTCACCGGAAATCAAAAACATATATCCACTTTTCAGCTTAATTTCAACAATGTTGAATTCAAACTATAAATTAAATCAAGGAGTAAGAAATAGAAATATTGTATAAGAGGCATTGTGAAGGGCAGAATAGGTAGAATAGGTTGCATTGGTTAAATAATTTACATTTTGAAAAAAAAAAACAATTAATTGTAAATTCCTGAAGTTTGTAGAAATCAAAATTCTATTCGGATTTATATTCTTTTAATACTCTGATTACGATTTCGCCTATTAATCGGATTTCTTAACGACTTTAGGAATAAAAAATTGCCAGTATAAATAAATAGCCCCAAGCAAAAATCACTTCATTTCGTTTCTGAGAATTAATCAACATGGAATCAAAGCAAACCATTACTTTGAAGACCTTGGACAATAAGCTTTTCGAGATAGAAGAAGCCGTGGCTATGGAGATGATTACTGTGAAAAGCTTTTTCGATGACTTTGCTGATAATTCTTCTTCCTCGTCTAGAGCCAACATAGTTCCTGTCCCTAACGTGTCATCCGTGTCTCTCTCTTTGATAATAACTTACATCCAGGACTATTTGAGGTTGAAAACCAATCCAACCGATCTGAAAGCTTATAATGCAGAATTTGTGAAGAAGCAAGCTGAAGAGATAAGAGAATTGATTTTGGCGGCCAATTATCTAAACATCAAGTCTTTATTGGATTTACTTAGCCATCGCTGATCATATTAGTAACAAGAGCGTGGAATATGTTCGTCGCTATTTTAGAATTGAGAATGATTTCACGCCACAAGAGGAAGCTAAACTTCGCGAGGAGAACGCTTGGGCTTACGAGGGAGTTGATCAAGATTAATTAATTTTATTTTTTTTATTGGTTTATTCAATTTGTTGCTTGGATCTTTCCATAGCTTGTTTAGTTAGGTGATTTTATGTCAGCTTTATATTTTAAATAGTTGTCTGAATGATTAAGCAGTAATGATTTAGGTGGAATAGAACTCAGTTGAAGCCTAATGATCATACGACTCATAATGTCTCATTCAATTCTAGTTTTCCTGCAACAATCCTAAGCAGATACTGATAATAGTTGCAGCTGCTGCTATTGTAATCAGACAAAATGTTGCTCAGATTTCTTTATTGTGTCCTATAATTTTGCTCAAATTTCAACTCTAAGATGTTAATAATTATGATTCCAAAAGGATTAATTGAGACAGAGAAATAAAAACTGTTGGGATATTAAAAGAAATGTAGAACTTCCATTTTAGAAAAGGATTACTGGGGAAAATAATGTAATATTATCAAATCAAAGCCTTTTTATTTATTTATTTATTCTTTTGATAAACAATCAGAACTTTTCTAAAAAAACGTTAACATAGTAAAGTAGAACATAGTGCCATAACTTGAAGAGCTTGGGATTATTACCATATCTTCTCCAGACACACTTTAGGCTGTTAGGCAGAGCATCTCTGGGTAGCTAATAGATAAATCTTTGCAATAGACAGTTTGAGTTGATTGTCAACTTGCATAGATACTATTGACCACCCTGGCTTCCTATCCTGTTTTAGCTACAGCTATCGGCCACAACAACATGCCAAATCTTCCCAAAAGAGTGGTTCCCTCAGCAGACCTGCCAAACATGGTAAAAAAACTGGACACAGATTAGTCTGTCAGGATTGTGTCCAAAGTAATAAGCAACTTGACAAGGAACATAAATCTACTTGATAATTGACAATTGGCGATGAAAGTGGAAAAAACATATGGTTCGCCAAAAGGAAAACCCACCAACAGATGATAAGATTGAGAATACAACAATATTTTACAAAGTTCAATTAGTGAATGAACTAGTTTATTTCCCAAGAGTCCCATAAATAAGTTCAGAACAAGTCTTTGACTAATTCATACTGTACCCAGATCTCCAGGACACTGGATTCTGCCATAGAATTTCCAATGGTTTCATGCATGTTAGTAATTGCCTTTAGTATTTGACCACGTCTTTACGGTTTTTTATTTTTTGCTTTTTTGAATAAGTCTTTAAGCATGATTTACTTGTTGCTTAATTATAGGAGATTAGTTCAGTTTTTTTCCGGATTATTAGCAGTAGTTGCTAAGTAGTGATGTCTTTTTTTTCTCTATAAATATTCAGCAGTAAATAAGAATAATGTGCTTCCAAGTCCAATATATTCCAGTTTATAAAACATTTTCATATATCTTCATATCAGTTTTTTTTTACCACAACATATTTCGTCGCTAATCCATAGCTGAAAATAATAGAATTTTAGTCATCACAACTGTCATACAATAGTCGCTATTTTGTAGCTGATTATTTCTACCAAACCATTGGCGCTAAATATAGCAACAAACATCTGACGGTCATTATTCAATTACTAAGGTGGTCGCTACTATCTCACTATTCTGTAGCAATGGTTGGCACCAATTTGGCGCGAGAAATAGCAATAGATGTCATGTTGGTCGTTATATCGGATCCTAATTTGTTCGCTAGTTTTCGCTAATATGACAATAATCAAATCATTTTAAAAGAAAAGTTTTAATTTTGAAACCAAAAAATTATTTCACACACTAATATGACAATAATCAGAAACATAAAATAAATTAAATATCTACATCGACTATTAAACATATAACAAAAGGAGGGAGGAGAAAAGAATTATATCTCAAAAATAAATCTTAGAGCTAGTTAATTACATCTCCTCTTAAGAAATAAATAAGCACCTTTAACCATTCATCAAATAAAAACATACAATAACAAAATAAATAATAAAGTCTCATTTAATTAGGTATAATTATAAAAATAAAATAAAAACAATAATTATTTAAATTATGATACAAGAAAAAAAATAATACTAGTCAAATTAAACTAATTATCACTTAGTTAAGAAATATCTAAAATCAAATAAAATTATATAAATTACAAAAAAAAAATAAATACATAAACAATAAATAAATAAATAAATTTGGAAAGTAAGAATTAAAATAAATAGAAATATAACAAACAAGACAATCAAACCATTAATTGGAATGCTGCCTCTTAGCAACTAGTGCTTAAACATTTCTTACTGATACCTGACTGCAATTTTTGCAAGTGCACAAAATCGCAACAAGTAACAAAAAGTGAATAGAGTATCATCCCACAAAAATTGTATACCAAGTACCAAAATTATTTTAATCTATTATTATTTAAATGATAATAAAGAGGATGTTTGAAAAAGTAAAGTAAAATAAAATAATAGAAAAGAATTCAAATAAAAATAATTGATGAAAAGAAATTAAGGTTTGAAAACTATTAGGGATATTGACTTTATTTAACTCTACCCAATTTATTTTATTAGTTTGTTAATCAATTTTAATTGTTCAAGTAGGAGAAACAACCCTAAAGTCACTAACAAGCTCTCCCGATATATTGTTAGCTATCTTAATCCCATTAATTGCCTATCTCCCAACAGTGCAACCAAACATGAATTAAATCATTAAGTTTTATGGTTTATTCAAGAATTCATAGTCTAAGGCCATTAAATTATGAAAACCCCCATGAGTCAAACCATATAGCTTCCGCATCAAGTTATTATTCCCATGTAATTTATTACCATTTTCTTATCAAAAATCTTTCTTCCGATAGCGATTAATGAAATAAATCAATTCAGGGGAGAAACTCTGCTTGGAAGCGTTAAGTTCAGTGATAAATTATAACTTGAACAAAGAAAAACAAATCTAATATCATAAATTGGAGTAGAAGTTAAGCTACATCAAATTCCTAGTATAGAAGTTTAGTTCGACATAGTAATTAAATAAAATTCAATAAAATCTGAAAATAATTCCATAAATAATAAGAATTAATGGAAATAAAACAAGATGAAGAGTTTAGAGATAAAATCTAGTCAAATAATAGCGTAGATGGCTCCCTTGATTCTTTACACAACTTGACTGCTTGAATTCTTACAAAGAGAGAAAAACTAAGAAAAGAATAGAATCCAGAATTGAGATCTAGAATTCAATGATAAGTCGATTGATGAATGAAAAATCAATAATGAATCATCTTTTGTTGTGATCTCTCTTTATATAAACTTCATACGATATCTTTGAATCCGAGTAGAAAACTGATTTGAATTGGATTCCTTTTCTATTTAGAAATCTTCTTTTATCAGGTTGGGCTTGAACAATGCTTGAGATGAGTCCTTTTAGTATCTCCATGCAGCCCATGCAAAGGCCACGCCCATGTCTCAGATTTACACGGGCTGAATAATCAAAATTGGCTCGATTGAATTTCCAGTAGGTGCCACGGCCATGGCACTGCATGACATACCCGTGTACTCCCTTGACATAGCTATGTTGAGCTTTTAGATTTCTAATTTCAGTCATAACCTTCTTTGATGTGATTTTTGACTATTTTTCTGCTAAAAATCCTGCAAATCAAGCTTATCAAGAATCACGGAACTTACCAAAAATATAAATAAATCTAAGTGAAAAACTAATTAAATTAATTAAAAATACTAAAATTCCTAATAAAAATTAAGCTAAAAATACTATAAAATATAACCTATCAATACCTTAAGCTTAACAAGAGGTTTGTAAGCAATTTTCAAACCAGTACATATCTGATAAACAAATGATCAACCGGTGTATAAAGAATTATTACTTGTATGAGAGGCTCAACAGCAGGTGCATGAGCCTCTTTCAAATTAGTATACAACTGATGTAAAAAAACTGAGTTTCAATGTTTTTTTAGGACAAAAATCAATCAAATAGCCTACAAAAACTCAGATTCTCACTCATATTAATATCTAATTAATTAGAAATATCTCAGGTTCATTTTTTATAACATAAAATTCACATTTAAGCAATCATCTCAACCGAAATCAGATTTAAATCAGAAAATATAAAAATATATAATAATAAGGAACTCTACCAAATCTAATTAGAAAAATCAAACACTCTGGTTTAGATCAGTTTATTGAGTTCGAGAATTTAGAATCTAAACACTTATAAGATACAAATCATGAACAACCACCACTTTTAACTCAAACTATAGAGTAACCATTTCTCATAAATAACAACATAATAACATGATGGATTTTGAATATTTTTAATGTTCTTAGTTCAAACAATTTTACTTTTTCCAATTCTAGAATTAATTTTTGTTGGTCAGTCGTTATGATCATTTTCTTCGTATTAAGAAGTTAGTCTCCTTTCTTCCTTTCTTTCTCACATTTTATCCCTATTTTCTGCTCTCTTTTTTTCTTTTGTTCTTGCTGTCCCTCCTTTTTTTCTTGTTGTTGCTATTTAGCTCTAGTTCCTATCCCCTTTTTAAGTTCACATCCCTCTCCTTTTATATCCTACAATCAGGTTTTTTTAATCCCTTTTTTAGTCTTTCTATTAGGCTTTTAACTCTCTTTAATTACCTCACCTCACTTCCCTCTTTTGGCTCCAACTTGCCTGTTTAATTTTAATGATTTGTAGGGTAGCAATAATTGGTTTTATGACTAATTATTTAAGCCAAAAACTAAAACTAAACCTAATTAATTAAGCTAATTTATAGTTACGAGCAAACATTAACCTTTAACAATTATAAACCCAATAATTTCATTCTGTAAGAAACACAATAGGTACCTTTATTTAAGGAAAGTGTGAACTGAATTTTCCAGAAAACCACCAATGTCAAATTAATTAAGAACCAAAGAGTTTTTCATCATCAAGCATAAAGGGTGAAAAAACTGAGCCTTAAAACGGTACATATGCGTCTATATAATTGAAAAATATAGGCCAAAAGCATATCATATTCCATATAAATCAAGGAAAAGAACAAGACTAGTACCATCGGGTTTTGGGGCCATTCCCAGATGATAAAAGCCTCCACTGTCCTCTTCTAAGTCTTATTTTGTTCCCTTCAACTTTCTAACCTCAATCGAAGTAGGGTAATGACATAAAGATGTTTTTTTCCTAGTGGAAAACAAAGGAAAGAAACTATTTGCTAAAGGAAAAACAATGGGTTGCCTTTGAAAAAGAAAGAGAAAACGAAAGGGAATAATAAAGCGTACAATTAAAAATAGGAAGCAAAATTGAACAGGCAGGAGAGAGAGTGTTTTTTGCATTCGGAAGACAAGTTTGTTGTCCCATTATCTGATGTTGTGAGTTTTTCTATCCTACAAATTCTTTGTTAGCGTCCACATCAAACTTTCGTTTGACATTCACAGTTAAAATAGATAGATGCTTTTTTGTAAAACATTAATCAAAGTTAATATTTTTGTTCGCTTATTATTTCTTTTTTTAAATGTCCAAAATGTTTATCAGATTTTTAAATTTAGATATGTAAAAAATTATTTTTTTTATAATAATATTTATGATTATTCATAAAATGAAGAACTTTTATTAATATTTTAATAATTAAGGTTAAAAAAGAAAAAAATGACTTTTGTTGACTAAATTCTTAATATGTGAATTTTGTTAAACCATGCAAATAAAATGAGATAAAGAGAGAATATTTTTGCATAACAAATTAAATTCTAGGAATGCTACTAAAATAGTACCTATAATTCTAAGTATGTCCGGTGAAATCAGGCCTTCATATGCATGATAAACTTGTCTCTAGGCTAAGATAGTAGGTGACGCAGCCTAAATAGTTAGGAGGCCAAAAAATAATTTTACTTAATTATGGGTGTAAATCTAATTTATAATATTTTGTGAAATATGAATCTTAATTTGTGAAATATAATATTTGCCCAAATTAATTTATAAATTTAACTACCACAGGTTTTATGAAATTTTATATTTTTCAAGTTGAAAATTACTAACAATTCAAAAGAGAATTCACAAGATTAATTGAATTAAATATTCTAATGATTCGAATTAAAAGAAGGAAACCAATAACATTTGACAAGTTTTTCAATTAATTGACATTAAATATGTTCTTCAGGGTTTTATATCTCTTGTAGAGTTAGCATGTTTGTGAGATTTATGGATAAATATACTTTATTAAAATTCTCATGATTTTAATAAATGATGTGTTCTATCCCTTTGTGTATTCTTTTTCCTTAGACAAGTAATTTTCCAATGACTTTGAACATTTAGATGATTTTAAATACACAAGCATGTACTAAAAAGTGTATATATTTTTTGCAAAATATCATGGAAAAAAAAGTAAATTCTTGCCTTCATTATTATATTAAACTCTCTCTTTCGAATAGATTTTGTATGCTTGTTCGCATTGTGCCGATTCTCAACTCTTTTCACGCATCAATCTTCTGATTCTTATGGCTAACTTTATTGCTTCATTATCAATTAATGAAGTGGAGGAAGAAAGTTTGCTGGCTGAGGCTGTGGTGGAAAATCTAGGGATATTGTATGAATTTTGCCTTGTTGGAACTTTCTTAACAATGAGCAAGGCAAATTTTCCCTCTATGAAGAACACTTTTGCGACTTAGGGTATCCTTTAAAGGGGTTATATTAATGAGTCGCGTGACAAAAGGTTCCTCTTTCGTTTTTATAATTGAGTCAATATAAAATGTGTTGAAAGGATTCCCCTGGACATTTAATTGCCAATTGTTAATTTGGAAATATTTGCAAGATGGTGAAGATCCAAACATAGTACCTCTATTTCTTGCAGACTTTTGGATTTAAGTTCAAGATATTCTAGTAGGGTACAACTCTAAAAATATGGCAAAACTATTGGGTGCTTTTTGTTGGTTAGTACCTTGAATATGATTGCAATGTTGTTACTTCTGGATTACCATCCATTTGTGTTTGTGTTCAATTGGATGTAAGGTAACCGTTGAAGTGTAAAAAGAAAGTAATTACGCTAAGGGTGAGATATTTTTTGTTCAATTTCGGTATGAAAGACCGATTATTTTCTGTTATCTTTATGATCTTGTAAGGCACTCTGATTCCTATTGTGAATTGCATCTATTTCACCAGAATGAAGACTTGTTAGAATGGGATGCTAGGATACATCGTCTCGTCAGAAAAAATTTTGGCTAGTTCATGGTTGCGTGTGGCTATTCATGGCGGTTTGGCTGAAAAATCAGTGGTAGTTACATACCCAGTTGGAATTGAATTCAAAACAGGTTCAGTTTAGGCCAAAAATAATTTTTTTTACATGTGTCAGGGAATTCGTCACCTTAATCTGATTCCTTGATGGTTTGAAGAACTAATCAAACTTATATGGAGATTGAGGACCTGAGCTAGGAAAAATAGATGACATGAAAGAATGCCCTAGGCAACTAAAGTCTATTGGCTCTGTGATATGTCATTCTATTGATTTTGTAGGAGCTTCTACCACTATGGAGATCTCGGTTGGTCATGACAATCAAGATAGCCGAAAGCCATGATAACTCTAAGTTGGAACTAGCGAGGGCTTGGTAATCCTCTAACAGTTTGTGCGCTCAGGGAACATACTTTGAGTTATAATCTATAGGTAGTCTTCTTTCATGGAAACTAAAGTCTCTCGCTCTCATAGGGTTCATCAACATTTGGGGTTTTATTCCGTGGATAGTATTGGTGTAGGTGGTGGTTTGTCCTTACGTTGGAATTTTTTCTCTCCCTCTCCAAATAATCTGATATTCCCTTAACTTTATAGACTGTCATGTGGAATTGGAGGGATAGTTTGTGTGGCTCACAGGAATTTATGGATATTTGAAGCGGCATCATCGTCAAGCTTCATGGAACATGGGTACAAGTTAGAGTTTTCAATGATCTCTTGTCAGTAGAGGAAAAGCAAGGGGATTACCACAGCTACAATTTTTTATCAATATCTTTTATGAGGCCCTACAAGAGAGTGGACTTACTGACATACCATATTCAAGATACCTCTCCACATGGGAAATGCATCGGCATAATGTGGTTTCAATTGCAGAGAGATTGGACAGAGGACTTGCCAACGTGATCTGGTTATCTATTTTTCCAGAACTTATTGTGCACATGTTAGTCTCACTAATGAGCGATAACTCTCTTATTTTATTGGACACAGATTTGCAATTGACTCCAATTTCTACCTATCTCTTTCATTTTGACAATAGTTGGCATTTCTGGGTTTGAATTTCTGAGAAATGGTGTGTGATTTTTGGAGATCATCGTCGTCAAACCTATACCTTTGCCTCCAAAAGGAACGAATGCATCTTTCGGCTTCAAATTTGGTCACGACTCGAGAATCATAAGGTCAATATTTGCATACAGTACTGACTCGGTTACTCGGGCTAAGTGTGACACTCTTAACATAAATGAGTATGGTTGACTTCGAGAAAAGCGGAATTGTAGTTTGGCACAAGAGGATATCGGCAGCAGTAGGCAAAAGAATTTTTCTAAGGTATTCGATTCTAACACCAAATTTTGCATGCCTCTATAAGTTGAAATAATAAGATCCGCGCTTTGCAAAATGTGATGGGTTTATGGCTTGGGGACTAGGTACTAATTTTTAAAAAATGGGCTATTTTATCCCTATGTATTGATCTCATTCAACTCTTTTGTCTTTCTATTTATATTTTAACTATAAACTATTAATCAATGTAAAAGATATAGGTCAAAAATGAGAAAATTTCTTATTTCTAACTTACCCTTACGCTTTTACCTCTCTCTTACACTTGTTCTTTTTGTGCTGAGTTTTCTATCATTGATCTGATCCATCTCCATCAAATTTCCTTTATTTTTCAAAATTATTTTTATTTTCCTTTTTAATTATTAATTTTCTTTGTCTAATTACAACCTAGTCAAATTTCTTTGTTTTATTATTAACTATTATAATTGAGGTAAAATAAATGGGAACTAGAAAAAAATCAACGGAAGCAGAAAAGGAAAATCGAAAGACGAAAAGGAAACAAATTCAATGAAAAAGAAAAAAAGAAAATCTAGAAATATAAGCCAAACATCCAGTAAAAAGATTTGAATAGAACAATTTTTTTTTTTTTTTAATTTTCCTTGCATTTACCAACAACAAATCAACGAATAAGGAGAAATCAAATTAGCTCTTAGCTCTACTAAGAACAGAACCTGGATGCTCGTAAAAGGATTCGTAGAGCTTTTGATAATTAGATTGATCAAGGAGGTGGGATCGGCAGCAGCGATCAAGGAATCTTAGAAACATAATCCTCAATTTTCTTTTTTTTACAATTGCACAAGGGCTTTTGTGTCATTTCTTTCTCATTTAACTCCAAAATTGACTAGGTTGCATGTGAGTACGTTATGGTATACTGGGGTAAAATAAGGGGGACAATACGTTTGTATTTTTTTTAAAAAAAAATAGGGACAAAGCAGTTAACTTTAACATTTTATGAGGACTTGTTTATAATATTTTTCAAAAAATATTTTACAGTAACAACCGTTAATCCTAATGGTACTTCTAATTTAGTGCCTAGGAAAGTCTTTGAAGCTAATACTTGCATGTTGCTTGCTCCTTTTCTTATCATGAGTTTAAAAATTCAGTATTTCATATGCATCCTGATAAATTAATTGGTATTGATGGGTTGAATCCAACTTTAACTAAAAATTTTGAAATGTGATTGGTGATGATGTCATGAATGGATGCAAAATTTGGTTAAAACAAGATTTTTCCCTTTTGCTTTATACCCTTATTATCTTGGTTCCTGTGGTGTCTACGCCTACTATTATGAAAGACCTTTGACCTAATTCTATGTGCAATGTTTTATACAAAATAATTTCTAAAGTATTAGCCAATAGGGTCAAGATGATTTTACCCATGATAATTTTGGCTTGTCAATCGGCTTGTTACTAGTAGAATGTTTATAGATAATATTTTAGTTGCTTTTGAACTTGTCTATTGCATTAAGAGAAAGATAAGAGGTAGTAATAAGGAACTTGCACATAAAATTAATATTAGTAAAGCATATGACTATGCTTTCTTGCATAATATATTGATAGGTTTAGGTTTTCCGAAAAGATGGATTAATTGGAAGATGATTTGAGTTTCTAATATCAATTATTCCTTTTTGTGTAATGGTGATGTTATTTGCCCGATTGTGTCTGAAACTGGTTTTCGTTAAAGAGGATCCTCTTTCTCCGTGCCTTTTTATTCTGTATGCGAGGGGTGTATCTCTGTTGTTTGGTGATGTAGAGAGGAAGGGCTTCTATTAGGGACCTAGCATCTCTGAACTCTTTTTTGTTGACGACTCTTTACTATTTGTTAATGCTTCTCATTTTGAGTCTAGAAGGGTTAGAGATATTTTGTACGTCTATGAATTTATAGTATGTCAATTTACAGAACTTGAGTTTTTGTTTTTAATACTCATGCGCCTAAAGCAATTAGGGAACACGTTTCTACTAAGTTGGAGGTTCATCAGCCTCTAAGAGGAGGTAGTTCCTAGGTCTTCCGTCTTTAATTGGTCATAATAAAAAGTAGATTTTTTTTTTTTTTTTTTTTGAATGATAGACTTTGAAAGAGATTAAATGAATCGAGTAATAAGTTATTGTTTAGCACAGGTCAAAAGTTCTTTTGAAATCTGTAAAAAGTGCTCAATGCATATTGATGAGGGTAGTAAGAGAGTCTAGCAATAAGATTTACAGGTTTTTCTAGGACTACTAGTGTCATAGTAAGAGGAATAGGGATTTGGGCTTCCGATATTTACACTATTTTTAACATTGCTATGTTAACTAAACAGATATGACAGTGAATAATTTATGATAACACTCTTTTTTTTCGTATTTATAAAGCTAAATATTTTTTCCAATGGAGTTTTTTTATCAACTATGTAGAAGAGTGTTTTGGTCGCTAAAGAAATCCTAAAATGAGGTATGATGTGGAGGATTGGGAATGGTGAGGGAATTAATATGAGGTCGGACCCATGGTTGCCTAAGCAAGATATCTTAAGTGTTGATGATGGGTGTGAGTTCAATGAGCCCAATATGCATGTTTGTGACTTGATGCTTTCTTTTAGGAGAGATTGAGATGTCCTTAAGATTATTAAATTGTTTACCTTGCAGGATATTCGAGCAATTGTTAATATTCCACTAGTGTTCATATGGCAGAAAATAGAATATTTTGGGGTTGAGATAGAAAGGGCTCATCTACTGTAAAGTCTTATTATTACTTTTGTCAAAAACTTTTACATTGAGATGGGGATACAAGTGATAATGTTTTTTGGCATAAATTATAGCATATAAAGACCTCTTCAAAAATAAAACATTTTATGTGGAATGTGTTAAAATTGATTTTTGCCTCAAAAAGATAATTTACTTCACAAAGGTATCGATGTGAACATGACAAAAACTTCTAGTTCCATAAATACCAATTTCATGCCAGGACGTTGAATTCACAATGCCCTAACCATGTTCAGGTTAGTACGAGGTCACGCAATGAGCTGCATGGGGAAATTTCTCATTATTCACGTGTTCGTGGTGGTATTAATAATATTTCAGACGCTTGGTTTGGGTTTGTTGATGGAGCTCTCTTTCTTGACTTATCTATTTCCGATTTTAGTGCTATATTTCAGGACCAAGAAGGCTATTCCTTATAGGTAATATCTAGTCATTTTATCTCGCATGGGGATCCAATTGTTATTGAAACTTTGGCTCTTCGATAAACTTTGCATTAGGCTGAAATTAATATGCAAAGCGCAAGTTGTTTTTATCCTGATTGTCAAAGTTTAGTTTATGCTTGTACTCATTTGCTAGTCCTGAATTGTTTGTTATCTTTTCAATTAATTTCTTAATGAAGTTATTTCTTTCAATAAAAAAATGAATTAGAAAAATTAAAAATGTTAGATTTATTTATTTTTTTAGAAAAAGAATTAATTTAGCACCCAAACTTGTTTGAAAAGATTTAAAAGGTCCGACTTAACATTTTGAACTAATTTAATCCTAGAACTTAATTTCGATTTTTGTAAATTAATTAATTGATTCAATTTAATACTATTAATTCTTTTCTTTTCTTATTTTGTGCTAAAAAACATATCAAAATTTTCCAACACTTCTAAGTAAAAGTTTAAAATCCATAAAAGTATTCTTTTCTTCGAACACAATAAATTCACAAAAAATGTAGTATAGTTTTAGTTTGTTCAATATGAGACATGAATGGATTTCATATGTGATAAACTCGTAACAAAGGTCAGTTTTAAAATATTCATTATGAGCTCAAAATCATTAGTTAAAATAAAGAGGGATATAATATATTTCATATGTCCTTTTTTTTATTTATATATTTCATTATGAACTCAACATCATTTATAGTATTACATTATGTTCCAACATTTTTAAACAAAAAAAAAAATTAAGTCGAAAACTTTTTTTTAAAAATAATAAATTAAGTTCACGCCTTTTTAAAAAAAAAAATAAATTAAGTTCAAGTATGTTTTAATTTTTTTTTTAAGGGTACTGTTTTTAAAAATTATTTGACAAATTTTTAAATTTTAAATTTTGAAGAGAAAATATTTTTTAATTTTTTATTACATAATTATGCGATTCACCAAAAAATCAATCGCAAATATCGATTTTGGAATCATTTATAACCATTCAGTGCCAAATCATAACCGAAACCTTCGATTTTCAGTTCTAAATTTTTTAGAATTAAAACCATCAGTTCCGGAATTGAAATTGGTGGTTCTAGAACTGTAGCCACCGTTATCTTAAAGTGCCCTAAAAATGTCAAAAATTAATAAAATTAAAAAAAATAATTGGATATGTTTTTCAAAATATTTGACACGTATTCAGGCGTGTCGATGTCTGATACAGTACGATATGCACCAACACCGATACATTAAACTTTTAAAATGTCAGTGCATCATAAGAAAACATAGTAGCATTAGTTGAAGTATTAGTAATTGTTTCAGTAAGATATGTTGTTAAGATCTCTTTCTATATGAATTAAAATATATAATTAAACGAGGCAGTGACTTCTGACTTGACGTAGTTTGTCTTCCAACAATTCTTACCTACTCATCTATCTTTGTCTTCCAAATTAATCCTAGTTTTATAGTGGAACACGTACACCACAAACATAAACTAACTAAGATATTTTTTAGTATAATTTACAGTATATATATACCCATTAATGAATCATAATTGACTTTCAATTGTGGTTGGAATTTGAGTATATTATACTTCAACTCTAACCAATTGAAGGAAGGAAGGAAAGAAAGAAAGAAAATGCAAATATTTATCAGAAATATCGAGTTTAACTTTCTGTCAAATCTTCAAACGTTTTTTTTAGTACAAATACAAAATTTTTTATGGTGTTCAGCAATAATTTTTTAATTAATTTTAACATTTTGACTAATCAAATTGTTACGTGCTATTTTTTTAGTATTTAATAACATAACATTTGAATTAGTTTTTAGAAATTAAATTAACGTTTTATAAAAAATTAATCTATAACGTTTAGCTTTTAGCGTTTTATAAAAAAATATTCAAACAGTTGTTAGTTATTCAAACAACTAAAAACTATACAAACAACAATTACTAAAATAATTAATTTTGTTAAATAGACTTTTTAGGGTGCTTCTAGTTTAGCTTATTCATGTATGTGAGTTGTTTCAGACTCGAGAGCTAAGCTGTAAGAGTTTGATGAGTTTTTTAACCAGTAAATAATAATTGATAAAAGTTTCAATTAGCTGTTGTTGCTATAAGCAACGTCATTGCATTTATTGCCCACTTGGATCATTTCAGCGTCACTTTCAATATTTTTTTTTAAACTCTACCGTACTTTATTAGAATGTGGATGTTTTACATAATATTTGCTCAAAAATAAAAAAAAAAAGAAAATTAAAACCAAATTAAAGGCCAAATTTTTTAGCTTGTTCATTGAAAGACATAAATTTTTTAAAATTTATGGGGAAAATAAAAGACAAAGAACCTAAATATTTAGCTCTAACTTTTTAAACTTAAATTATTTTTCAATTTAAATTCAAAATTAAAAGTAAAATTTTGTTTCTCTAAATTTAAATGAAATTCAAAATGTAGTGCCCAAATGCAATATGTTGCAACCAAAATAAAATAGAATTTGAAATCAAATTTTTGAGTTTATAATTAAACTTCTCGACTTCTAAACTTCGATCACATATAAATGAAATCACAGTTAATGATCTAATTCAAGGAAAATCTATTCACTTCTCCGTAACATCTAAATCGGTCACACCATATCCAAAAATGAACAATGATTTGCATCCTCCAAACTTGAATTAATCCTATAAATAATTAAGTAGAAATATGGTTCCCCAAAATGAGGGCTAAACACATATTTTCACCCACGAAATTTAAAAAAAAATTCAATTACACCCTTTTTAAAACATTTACCTATTGCGCACTCAAATTTCATGCATGTTGCACACACAGCCCTTTTCATCAAAGTTTGACAGAGCGTGGTATCAACTCACAAATTAAGCATGTCTACCGTTAGTGTTCCGTTGCCCTTCAAAACAACGTCATTTTTGTCACTGTATGTTTACCATAATCTTTGTGAAACGGCTCCGTTTCACTAATAAAATTTAGCTCCCTCAAAATATTTCTATATTTGACAAAAACTTCAATAAAATCTATTTTTAATTAGAATTTTATTATAACAGACAAATTGTATTATTATTTTTTTTTTTTTTTTGAAAAATAGACTTGCTATTTTTTTTCCTAAAACAGGGGATGACCTTAAAGTGTATAAAATCCAAAAGGAGATGAGAGACATCATTATCAACATGGTAAAGAAAAGAGAGAAAGCAACAATGATGGGTGAATTGGATGACTATGTAAGTGATTTTTCTTGGATTACTTTTTAAAAGCTTATAATGATTCTGATAAGAGTAAGAGAATATCTATAGATGACATGATTGATGAATGTAAGACTTTCTATGTCTCTTGACAAGAAACTATTGCAAGCTAACTTACTTGGACTACACAGATTGGCAAGATAAAAGTAGAAAAGAGTCCTTGAAGTATTTAGCCTACAGAATCCAACTGCAGATGGGATTGCAAGATTGAAGACTGTAGGTAAACCTTAGCTAAGGGCAAGCATTAGTCAGTTCGCACCATTTAATTTTCCATTGATTCTATCGACATCTCTAAGCTCTCACTAATTTCCCACTGTAGGTGCTGCCACTAGTCCTTCTAATCGAGGGACCTTACGGTTGATTGCTCGTAAACGATGGCAGCGAGATTCTTGCTCTGTATCTGGTCTGAGTTCTAATCGAAGTGGAACTCATGGTCTGAGTTCTCCGTGTTGTTCAGTTGGGGCATTAGCTGCTCATGGTACCTGCTCGGATTTTCCGTTGGCGGTGGGGACCAACTCTAGTGGTTAGCTTTTTAGGAATGGGGAAGCTAATTGGGCATTGGATGTGAGTGAAGCGAAGAACTCATCAAGGAAGGAGAGAGAGAGAGAGAGGGATAGGTAGGAGAAAGAGAATTTGGGTGTTGGTGGTGGGTTTAGTCAATTTGAGAATTTTGATTCTCAAGAGAACGAATCTGGGTATAGGAGCGAACCAGGGCATAGAGGAGATGCATAATGGAAGAGTGGAGGGGGTTGAATTTTGTTACTGAAACGATAGCGTTTCAGTAAGAGTAGAGCAAACACACAATCACCAAAACCCCGTCGTTTTGGAGGGTAACGGAGCAGTAATGCCAAACGCGCTCAATTTGTAAGCTGATACCACACTCTATCAAAGTTTTACCATAAGGGGTGAGTTGGCAACACGCAAAAAGTTTGGGTATGCAATAGATAAACATTTCAAAAAAAGAGATTAATTGAAAATTTTGCTAAAGTTTGAGGGCTGTTTAGCCACAAAATGAGTGACCCCAAAATTGTGTTCAAAGCAACGTGAGATGAGGGAATAAAAAGAAAAATATAAATGATGATGTAAAAATCTCTATGGCACCATACTTCTATCTAAAGCTAGACGATGGTCAATTAAACATACCTAGTTATGAAAAAATTGCGACCACTTTTGACATATATATGAAGACAGTTTATAAAATATGGCGAAATGCAAGGATGAATATTGAAGATAACTCCAACGGCTATAAACGTCCTTGGAATAAGGCTAGAAAAATAGTGCATATCTCAATTGATAGGAAAAAGGAAATACCTCTTAAAAGGCACATGACTATTAGGACCCTAATTGCTGAATGGGTGCTTTTGCTTTATGTGTGCATAAATTGTCTTCTTAATTTGTAGTCTTGTCTATACTTATTTAAAAAATTTTCTTAAATATTGTTTTAAAAATTATTCACTTTAAATTAATATATATATATATAACAATTATACTCTTAATAGTTATTTTACATTTTAACAGCAACCGCTATTAAAATTTTTTCAAACACAAACAATAATAAGATAATCACCATCAGTCATCAGCCACCAACTATCAGCAACCGCTATCAATTATCAGATAGTATGAATTGCTGAACCAAATAGATTTTTAATTTCCTTCAAACAGTTGAGCATACAAGCTTTTAGCTATTGCTAAAAGTACATTTCTCATTCATAAAATTCATATTCTCATCTTACGGGTATAAAGAACTTGATCGCTTTTATCAAGAGGACGTTAATTTTGAATCTAACAATTGACATTATTATACAAGATGATAAATGATGTTGACCATAATTTCAAATTTTAACAAAATATCTCAATCTTTTTTTTATTTTTTTTTTTTCACAATTGAATTTGTTCTAGTGGCAACTTAGTCCAGTCCATATTGAACAAAACCACTGGATTGAAGATTGAAAGCCAGTTGAAAGTTAAGACGCCTGACAAATGATGGGAAGGCTTAATATTAGTTACGGACAGCCATATTTCAAAAATTAGCTCTGGAGGTTGGAGTATATCCATCTATTCCACATGATATACCTTAATTAACGTTGGAAATAATCTTCCAATTAAGCACTAATCAAATCAATTCCACCATATTCATACAACTGCTATAGAATTAATTTTTGTTGACCCAACTCTTTATTACTGGGCCGGATCCTATTCTGCATCAGCCCAAATCGATCCTCCATCTTCTCTTAAGCCTCACAATTAAAATTTTAAACATTAACTGCCATGACTGTTTTTTTCCCCTTGGTGCTTGACTGCCTCCTACTTTTTTCGATTACCAAAACACTGGGGATGTTCATCAAACAGTCTAAATGATGGAAACTGATCCAAATCGATCCAAAATCACGGCTTCAAATCGCTATTTTAAATTTGGTTCAATTATTATATTCCAACCGACCTACAAACAGCCTTACTAAACACTACACATTATTAAATTGAATATTCTTACACTCTATTCGTTAAGTAAATATTTTTTAAAAAGTAGAAGTATTTTTTTAATAAACAAAAAAATATAAAGATGAGAAATAAATAAATGCACAAACATTTATTCAATGAAAAATATAGTTATGACATTTTTCTTTATCCAAGATTTGATTGTTGAATTCTATTTTGTTATGTAGTTTGTAATGGCTTATTATGTAGTCTGAGTGGGTGACATTTAAAAATGACATTTTTTCATTTTCTTTCATTGATAGAGAGAGGGAGTGTCTGTGTGTCTGATTAATTTACTTTTAGCCAAACAATTTAAAATTGATATTTAATATGTATATTTGAGTAATTTTTGTTTCCATTCACTTTGACTGGGTGGGTAGGCATAGTGGGTCTGGCATGTGACCATTGCATTTCATATTTTACATATTGTTACAATTTACTTTGGTCTTAAATTGACCCTATTTAACCTGATTATGACCTAAAAAAATTATTTAAAATGAGTCTATTGCCAGTCAAAATCTTAGCAAATTGGTTGTAATATAATCATCTGCGTATTGCGAACATCATCTGACATACATTTTAAGCTGTATCTAAAATTGAAAACTTCAAATAAGTTTTTCTTTTTATTTCATATCAAAATTAATAAATATTTAAAAATATATATTATCCGTAAAAAATCCATTTCAAGGAAAAATGAAATTTATTACACATTATGTTTTTTTTTGGTAAAAGGACTTGTTTTTTCTTTTTTTTTAAATGCAAGCTATAAGTCACACCATATAAATCATGATTAAGCTAATTAAAGAGACGCACATACCTATTGATTGTGGCTAAATTGACAATGTATGTTAAATATGTGAAAAGAGTTCTCGAATTCAATTTCACTAAATACACCTATAAAAAAAGATAAAGAACTTTAACTATGACAAAATTTTAAATCAGATTAGTTGGTACCTAATAATAAGTTTTAGACACTAATAGTAACAAAAAAAACTCATTCAAAAGAGAAGATAAGTGTTAAAAAGGAATGGTGGAGTCAGTCTTGAAGATAGAAGGGGTCGAACTTTTTTCAAAAGTCAAAAGAAACAAAATTAAAAAGTATACTGCTTTAAGAGATAAAATTAAAAAATTTTAGAAATTTAAAGGGTAAACTTTTAAAATTTTTTTGCTAAGGGGAAGCGGCCAACCCTAATCCTCTCCCTCCATCCGTAGTAAATCCTTAAAAGATTTGTTTAACAAAATTAACTGTTTGATAATTTAATTATTTTAATAACGATTAACTATTAATTTTTGAGTAATTTTTTATAAAAAATTAAAAGTTATATGATATATGAATTAAGTTTCAATAAAACGATATCTCAATATTTAAAAATTAATTATTTTAAACTCTAAAATTTAGTTTAAATATTATGTTATTGAACACTATAGAAAATAATATTTAACATTTTGATTAAAACTATTTAAAAAGTTGTGTCAGAAAAGGCTAAACAAAATAATTAATTTAAACAAAAGTTGAGAATGTAGATTATGCCTTTGAGGAAAAAGAAAAGGCTAAACCAGTGGAGTTATATCTAGGAATTAATTTTACTAATTAAAATCATCAAATCATCTCCTTTCCAAATAACAAAAAGAAATCAGCACTAAAACAATATAGGATTAGTGTTGATTGCGTAATTGCATGGGAAATGCCACTCTTTTAACAATAAAAGTTCATTTTTCTTTATATGGATTAACCAATTAACTAATAGATGGATTGCTTAACCAACATAACTTGCTAATTATTATAGATTTTCACTAATTAATCAAAAAGCAAAAACTCTTTACAAGGTATAATTGAAATTAGACTACTTTGCGTCTTACCCACTTCAAACCCATTTCTTTCTTATTGCCTTAAACGATTGTAACGCAAGTACAGTATAAAGCTGTGGACGAGAAGTCTCTTTGACTTTAAGTTTCGTCTTTTCGGATTAGGATAATGACTACAGAGATGATTATTTATTTATTTATTTATTAATATTATTGAAGTGAAAATTGATATAAAGTAGATACTGATATCCACTCAAAACCGACTTTTTTATTTTATTTTATTCTATTCACCCATACTAAGAAATAATTGATCAAAATTATTTTCCTAAACTATAAAATTAGAAATTTAGGCGTGGTAATAAAGCTGCTTTTATAAGAAAATAATTTCTCCTATGCAAGTAAGAAGTTGGAGAATTTTCTCGATAAAATTAACTGTTTTGATAGTTGTTGATTATTAAGAAATTTTTTATAAAAATTTAAAAACTAAACGTTACAAGATATGAGTTAAATTTCACAAAAAAAACTATTTTAATCTCTAAAAACTAGTTCAAATACTGTAATCGAACACAATAAAAGATAACATTTAGCTTTTTAACTAAAAACTATTTCAAAAGTAAGACTAATTTTGAAAACCGAGGGTTCAATGGAAACAAAATATAAAAAAAATTCAAGAAAATTTAACTTTTATAGCTAACTTCCCCATACAAATAAGTCCTTAATCCTAATCAAAATATACAGTCAATATATGGGAGTTCTCATACACTAAATCCATTTAAAAAAAGATTTTTTATAAATATTATTATTTTAAATTTTTTTTAAGTGTATAATTGAAAATATTCTTTTTTAAATCAAAACACCATTTATAATTGATTTGATGTAAATAAAGTCAAATGTAGATAAGTGTTTCTCTTTTTATATTGAATATTATTAAATGTCTTTATGGAAGAATTGAATATGATAAATTTTCAATAATCAGCTAATTAAATTTCTAGTGTCTAATCACGAAGAGAGAATTTTTTACTACCTTTCATCAATGTTTGCAAGGTCAAGTTGTAGAGATAATCTTTAAATCAATGTTTGGAAGGTCAAGTTGGAGGATAATCGTTGATCACTTCTCCTAGTTGATGCTGACATATTTTGCTAATCAATCCTAGTCCCTAATCCTATATAGTTTGTCTTCTATTCTACAAAGGTCATTCTAATACACCTAACAAAAGAATCATGCATGTGTCTTTTTGTCTTGTCCAATTCCACTCTTTTTTAATTTTGCAATACTACATCGAGTTATTTGTCTAAATAAGGTTTATTTCATTGAGTTTGTTCATGAATGAGCGTATTGATTCGGTCTAAATAAGTCTTATCTTAAAAGAAAAATTATATATCTATGTATAAAAATTTTAATCTAAAAGCACAAATTCTTTCCATTAAAGTAAGTTACTAAAATATACTTTTGTTTTTAATTAAAATTAAAATATATTGATAATTGAATTACTAAGTTTAATTAGACACTTATATTTTTTTGACATATTAAAATATTTTGAAGAAGAGAGCCAACGAATTTCTATGGCTTGCAAATTTCCGTACAACTAGTTGAACGTTAGATATTTACTTTTTTTTTTATACTTGGAAAGTTCAATAGGCCATAATAATATTGTGCGTTATACAATATAGATAGTCTTTACCTTTTGAATAACATTTATCATATTAGTGATAACTTTGTAATAGAGAAAATTTGAATTCAAAAACTCTAACTCCACACATTTTCGAGAAGAAGTGAAAATACCAATTAGTCCACATCTGATTGGCAACATTAGATCTTATTGTTACATGTCCAAAATTATTAATATATGGAGCATTAAATTATGTTTATATTATTTTTTAAAATAAAAGTTAATTTTAAATTTTAGCTACATGTAATATAATTTAAAGAGGATTACCCACAAGCATACACAAATAACAAATTTTTATTGAGGAAAAGATTAGATAAAAAGGTGTTTGCTCTCTTTTATGCCATTTGTATTGACGTTAATTGCAAAACCATATGTACTCATAATGCATGAATGATAAAAGGGTCAACCAAAAAGTATTTAGGATTAGGTAAAATGACATGTCCTATGCCATAATAATCAATCTTGTCAATTGCTAACAGCAGATTTTAAGGGAGTCAACTGTGTCTCCAAGCAAATTTACCTATAAGTTCATCTGTTAAAAATTTAGAGTGATCACTGTTAAGCAGCTTTTACCTGAATATCCTTGGTTCACTATAAAAAAAAGTATTTTAGTCATCCCCTTAAGTTAAAAAAATTGTCCCCTATACTTTTGGAGACAATTAAGGTCGTCCCCATCGAACGTCCCCTATACGAGCGTACCCTATTTTATAGGGAACGATTTTTAAGAAATCGTCAATATTTGTCCCTTCTGTATAAGACGTCAATCGTCCCTAAAACTATCTCATAAATGAAATAAAAAGCCTCCTAGAAGATCACTCAATCTAGTAATCCGAATTCGGCTGATGTTGATTTCTACAAAGGACTATTATGGGGGTGACTCTCCTAATCCTATTTATTTTATTCACAACACCAAGGTTCGAATCTTAGATGTTGTTTAATGGATCCCATACTTCATCCCACTAGACCAACCAATAGATGATATTTAATTTCTTTTTTTTAATATATGACATATTATTATTATATGAGACAAAAGTTATCCCCTATATATAAGACGTTAATTGTTCCCAAAATTAATAACAATAACTATCCTTTATATATGAGACGTAAATTGTATGTCATACATATACGACGTCAATCATCTCCAAAATTAATGACGATAATTGTGCTCAGTATATAAGACATTAGATGTATCTCATATATAAGACGTCAGTTGTCCTCAAAATTTATAGCAATAGTTGTTATTGGTAATGGAGACAACAGTCGTCTCATCTTCCATATGAGACATCATTCGTTCTCAAAATTAAGGATAGTATTTGTCCATAGTATTGGAGACGTAAATTGTCCTTTACTATTAACACAACTATCGTCTCAATTTTTAATTAAAATATTAATAAGCTATCATAATTAAGATTGATTGTCCCCTTTGTATCTTAATATAATAGAAGGGGACAATTTTTTAAATTGTCTTTTAATGTCGATGCATTAATACTTTTGGAGACAAATAATATTGATTTTCCCCGATTTTCATCCTCTTTTCTCTCTTTCTTTTAGTGGTTTTGAGTATAATGACATCGCTGATATTGGTTCAAGTCTGCATTAGCTCAATGACAGTTGATCTAGCCTGACAATGCTCTAGAGGAGAATCGGGTTATTCTATCTAGAGCGCCTAAAAGAAAGCTAGCCCATCTATGGTCGACCGACTGCTATCTATTTAAAAGTCACATTCTAAGGACATTGTTCCTATTATACATATTAGTCTTTTTTTTTTATAACATGCATTACACGTTGACAATGCTCATTATATTTTCATTTTTTATACTCTTCTAATTATTTATTTATATAATATTAAAGTATAAGTTTTTATTTAGATTAAAATAAATACCATTGATAATTTGTATTAGATTTTGTCGTATAAACTTCTTTCAATGCTATTTCTTATGTACTTATTCTATTTTTATATAATAAAATAGTCTCAGAATAAAGTTCAATCCAATCTTTATACCTAATTCTTTAGTTCATAATTTATAAATAAAGATTATCAAAACTCTGATAGGTGCTCAAAAAGAAAATCAAGTTATTGCTCAATTTTCAATCATTTCCCTCAATCCCAAATCAGTATCTATATACAACTATAGTGAAACATAATAATAATTTTTTTCTATATACAACTATAATGAAAATAATAATAATTTTTTTTACTTGTAGGTAAAAGAAAAGAAATAAGAAGATGATCTGAATTAATAATGACAATTATTTTGGTTATAATGACAGCATTAATTACTCAGTACATTAACAAAAGGAATGCATGAATATACACAGGAACTCTTGAAACCCAAAATAGAAATATATAGTTTTAATTTTTTAAAATTTAACTAGTTTTCTAGAATGTGTCTTGCACGTGGATACCTGTTAATTGTACTTGTTATATAATTTTTCTTTTTCTTTATTTATTTTCAAAGGTTTATTATATGTTTAATAAGATACAAAGAAAAAAATAAATAGATAAACTCAGTATTTTCTATTTAAATATTTACTATAACTTTATACATTTATTTATGTTAAAAATAATGATATAAATTATTCATTATAAATATTAGTTACAATTATTTTCTTTATCCGGTTAATCTCCTCCTTTTTGAAGAGTTGTTGTATTAATATGTGATTCAACATTTTTTAATAAATTATTTCACTGCAAAGTTGAAATTAGTATCATTATTAGTTGGAACAATATTATCTTGTTAAGCTTATTGATGAAAATTTTAAACATATTTTGTTACCTATTTGGCAACAAGACCTATTTGTAGATGACGTTCTTTGTGTAGTTGCATCCTTCCTTTTTTTCTTATCTGACTTTATAATGACTTTTGTTGTAGACATTGATATCCATCTTGACAATGATATATAGAGTTGTCCGTGTGAGAAAATATCCTGTAGTGAATAGACACTAACATTCGATATTGTTTGCTCCGAGCTTTGTTTATTATCACTGCGAAGCAGAGACGGATTGAAAATTGCTTTCTCTTAAAAATAGAATGGGTATCCTTCATTTTCTGTAGGAGAGAGAGGTATTCTAGGTAAGAATACTTGCTTCTCTGAGTGCTGTCCAACTGTTATTTTAGCATGAATTACACTGGCTCCAAAATTTCTGTAAATCATTCTCGTTCTATTAAACGGGCCATTCGAGGCATCTAAATTTCTCAAAAGTATTATCAGACAGTTGACTTTCAATTCAAGCTTATGCCAAGGCAATCCATTTGGCAATAGTGTTGAGAAATTTCTCTTAGTAGTAGCTTCTTGTGTCATCTACTGTTTCATCAAAACTGTTGTAGATCTTGCTCTAGTCGGGGAACAACTCTATCATCTTCTGATTCATGACATCAACATATTTGATTTTTGTTGCTAGTATTTCACGACTTGTCATATACTGGCTAGAGTTTGCGTTCTTTTCAAGTATTGAGAATACCTCTTGCTAGTTTCATTATTATCATACTTTACTACTATCGCTTCTGGTATTATTTTGTTTCTCTTATTGTTTTTCTGCTCTTCTCCGTCACCAACTTGAAGCAAGAATTCTCCTAAATATTTATCTGCCCTTGCTCTCATATTTGTAGTCAACCGCAACACTTTCGTCACTCTCAAGAGGTAGGACTTCACAAGACTCGCTTACTATTTCTTGTCTTGTAGTTTTTGGCACCACTGACATGATTCATCTTTTTTCATATTCTCATTCTTTTCTCTTTTGAAACTTTCTTCTCTCTTGGTTACGGAAGAATCTTTTTCTTTCTTTAATTTGAAAAAAAATTTGTATATTTTATTGATGCTCCTAATCAACCTCTTATAATATTTACTTTTTCCCTTGGGTTCTTATTGAAATAATTAAAATGAATACATTTTAATTGTTTAAAAAATATATGATTTTTTTCTAAAAAATTAAGATTTATTGTAAACCAAAGAAATTATATATATATATATATACCTTATCCAATGACTCAATGAATTCGTCACCCTACATCCAGATAATATTTCTGTTTCATTAAACATGCTAGTTGTTATTTTGAACATTTATATCAACTATATTGAAATTGATATTATACCTATAAAATAATTTAAAAAATATTACAAAACTATTCATAGACATTATATATCCAATTAAAAATATTGCAACAATAAATTACTAATATTGTATAAAATATTTAGTTTCACATTAACAAACCTAAAGATTACGTCTTAGTTTCACTAATATTGTATATTCTTCCTCATCATTGAATGTATTCAACTTATATTGCAATATTTCTTTTAAAATTGATTTTTCATACTCCTTTAACATGATATATTTATTGAGATTCAGCTCTAATCTCATGTGAATATTTATTGAGATATTTCGTTACTTTATTAAACATAGTAGCTAAAATTTGATTTTTCTATTAAAAAAATTAATCATAATTAATAAAATAAAATAAAATCTAATTCTTTCACAAAATTAATAATTAAATAAAATATTTACCTTAGAATCGAGAAACATTATCTTTCTTATCTTTCTAATGTTGGTTAACGACCGATAAGTTTTACAGGTTAATCTTAAGTACTAATAATCAAAGACTCCATTTTTTTTTTTTACCTTACTTCAATAGTGTCGATTGAATTATCTTGTTTAACTTCTGAAATAAAAAATTAAAATAGTTTACCTTGTTGCATCAATAAAAATAAATAAAATAAAGCATGATGAAGTAAAGAAAATATTTTATTGATTATGTAACGATAGCTAGAGAAAAATATTTAATCTTATTCTGTAAATACTTTGTATATCTAAGAATAGTTACAACAGTTCACTGATAAATTGAATACATCGAAACCTGGAGAAAAAGACTTTCACATGTTATACAAGTATTAATTTTTCCATTCTGGTTAATACAATGGAATATAGAGAAAGTTCAAATCAAATTTATTATTTAAATCAAATTAAGTTAGTGTCACATTAACAAATTAAATATTATAACCAGCTGAATAAAAAAAATTTGGATAAAAGATCTCGATGATGATGATGATTATTATTGTTATTATTATTTAATTTATTGAATACGGTGTTTCATCAAATAACGAATATATAAAGTGATAAATTTATAATTATAATATAAAATTTCAACGTTAGTTAAGGTTCAATAAATTTAAATGCATAATTTAATATTTATTAAATTATATATTTTTATTAAATTATATTCCGAATCATAATAGAATTAAAAGTTTACTAATTAAAATAGGATTAAATTATCTTTATTGTAAATAAAATATTAATAAAATTAAAAGTTATCTCATTACAATAAGACTAAATTATCCTTAATAATATTTTTTATCAATTAGAGTACATAGAGGCGTTTTAGAGACCCAATAGAGACTCAATGTTTCTCATTCGTACTTTTATATATATTATAGATATAAAAATGTGTAATCATAGTAGAATTAAATTACTAATTAAAATAGAATTAAATTATCTTTATTACAAATAAAATATCAGCAAAATTAAAAGTTATCTTATAGCAATAAGACTAAATTATCCTTAATAATATTTTTTATCAATTAGAGTATATAGGGACATTTTGGGGACCCAATGTTCCTCCATTCATACTTTTATATATAATTATAGATTATAGATTAATTAATTAATTATAGATAGATAATTAGAATCGTATTAAAGAATAATTTTTTAATTAGAATATGATTATATTAAAATTATAATAATAATAATTAGAATAAAAAAATAAATACAATGTAGTCCCAACTCAGCTATTAAGACTAAATTGTCCTTAATAATATTTTTTATCAATTAGAATACCTAGAGACATTTTGGAGACCAAATATTCCCCCCTCCCCCCAATTCGTACTTTTATATATATTATATATAAACATCATTGTCTATCAAATAAAATATATTTAGGATATAAAAGAAAGAATATAAAAAAAAAACTAAAAATGTATAATCAGAAGACCATTTATTTATTGCAAAAAAGATATAAATCTCTTATTAAATTAAAGTTATAATGGTTAAAAATTAATTAAATAATGAAAAATAAAATAATAAATAAATAATTTTTATTAAGAATAAAATTCTTTTAAAAACTCAAAATATAATAAGAAATAAATTATATTAAAAAATTACCAATTTAAATTTCAAAAATAGTCCTGAAAATACTATAATTTAATTAAATTTGATTTTGATGGACAAAAAAAAAAGCCAAGTCAATGAACGAAAATTACAAAGCAAATCATGCTAGGATCCAATATTGATCAGTTAATGAGTTTATTCAAGTATTTTATTTCTCAATTATTCTAAGTTACACATTCAAAATAAATAAATAAGTTAATTAAGTAATAAGAAAAATATTAAATAAAAGAAACGTTATATATTTGCCAAATAAACCTATAATTTTTCCCACAACTATACAAAAAAAAAAGAAAAATATACTTGTTTTCTTTTTTATTATATATGTTTATTTATTTAAAAAATAACTTTTAGAAATTATATCTAATTAAATAATAAAATATAATTTTTTTTTTTTGTCTTAACCACAAGTGTCCCAAATCTACTGGTTAGAATTAAATCCTGATCGCATCAAATCAGCCTACGAAAATATAAAGTGCTCCCAGCGAGTATTTACTCCATCCATGAGAATTGAACCATCAACCTCATTTAAGGAAGAAAAGTGTCGAACCAGTAACCTAAACATTCGTTGGCATAAAATGTAATTTTCGAATTGACTATGACTAAGGCTATTTAAAGATATTCTACATTTTATTGAGGGCGATATTAAAAATCTCATTATTTCTTCCCCTTATTCCCATATTTATATATAGTAGAGATATCTTATGTGTTTGTACATAAGAGGGTTCTTTTGTAAATACCATAAAGTACATTAGGATTTATTAGGGCATTTTAGTACTTTCTTTGATTAAGGTTTTCATCTTTCATCTTCTTGGCAGCTTATAAATAGACTTCTAAATAGTGCAATATGATCATCATCGAACTACACATTATAAACTTTTTACTTTTTATTTCAGTTATTTCATTTATTTTTCAATCTCTATTTTTTCCTCCAGTCTCCTTATCCTTATCTTCCCCTTTGCCCATTATATTCTTCCCTAAATTGATGAATCTTTACATTCTATATGTCCTAAATTCTTGAAAATCCTTAACCTTCTGATGTTTGATGGAATGGTTAACAAAATTATTGTGGTGGTATGCCTATTCGTGTTAAAGAACTACTAAGTCCAATAAGAGCTTTTTCAAAACTTAAAAAAAGATGTCAACCTCAATTAAAAGTTGGCTACCTTACTTAAGACCAAATGCAGGCTATAACAAATACTTAATTGTTACGCCCTGACTCCAACTATCAGAGGAATTGTCCACTTTGGATCAAGCTAGCACTATCCTATACTTCATCAGCAAGACCCACACTATTTTGTCCTGCAAGTGAAATGAAAACTTTTCAAAAAATCACACATCCTAGAATTTTCGCTAAGCGAGCACGCTTATTCCTGGAGTTCTTTCAACTCTCTAAGCCATTCCACCAAAATACGCCTTTGATGATTATTTTCTCTCTTTTCAATATATGATATGATTTATTCCTGTGTCCCACATTCTACAACACTAACTAATTGCCACCTAGAAGCTAGCCAGGAGCTTTGCTCTACCATCCTCTTAGGATAACTTTGCTAGGTTGAGATGTCACAGGCCCACCAGCTTCCTCGTGGTTTGTTCTCGAACCATACATCTATTGGAGGGGCCTGATTCTGATACCAAACTATCACGCCCTAACTCTAACCACCAAAAGAATTGTACATTTTTTATCAAGCCAGAATCATCCCATATAGGATCGGTAAGACCCATCCTAGGATTTCTGCTAAGCGAGCACGCTTAAAACCGAATTTCTTCCAACTCTCCGAGTCATTCCACCAAAAGGCACCTCTAATGATTAGTCTCTCCCTTCTCGATATATGATCCAATTTATTTCTGTGTCCTACATTTCACTACCCTGACTAGCCTGTCATCTTAAAAACTACGCAGAAGCTCTACTCTACTTGCCCTTTTAGGATCACTTTGCCAGGTCAGGATGTCACATTAACCAAGAGCTAATAGTCCATGACTCAAGATTAACCACGCGCCAAACATGAAGTATGGTGACGAATATCCTCAGCTGGCCAAAACAAACTTTATAAGTCGTAAATAAAGAGTTCCTAATAGTGCCAAACCCATATTCGCTAAGCAAACACCATAATGCTATCCAAGTAGCAATATGGTTATATTTATTTTATGACAAAATAGGGAATGCATTTTCCCCTTAGAGGAATGACTCAAGCAGCGACAACATAAGCTCAACCCACTTAACCTATGCTACTAGAAATAACTACAACCCAAATGTAAAAATGTGATTTCTACACTCTTGGTGATATTTATAATTCATCATAGCCTAATCATAACTCATCTGTAGCAACAACATCCAAAGTTATCTTCGTCTTATGAGACAATGCATTATATAAAGTTTGAACTTGCAACCACTTGGGTAAGTTATGGTGTGGGCGCTTCCTCAAAAGTCTTTGTATCTCTCCCAAGCTTCATACAAACTCTCTTAATCATGGTGTGCAATGGTCATTAACTCATTAAGAAGCTTCATGGTCTTTGAGGATGGAAAGAATTTCGCTAAAAATTCTCAGACTAGTTCTTTCCAAGTAGTAAAACTTCTAGCAGGACATGATTGCAATCAAGAACACGCTTTGTCCCTTAGAGTGCCTTTTATATTCACGTTCTCTACTTCTTCTCGTCATGTTATTTCTTCGACAAGTTCTTTTGATTTCTAGATAAAAAATTAGAGGTGCAACACTACAAGGTCTTTTTTTTGTGTAAAACACATGAAACTCTTATAAAATAAACAAAATTAAATTAATAATAGGATAATTAGTATTGATATTGTTAATGTCAACCTTAGCAACGATGTCAAAAACTTGATAGCTCAAATTCACAAGTGTACGGAATTGCAAATAAGTAATAAAGAGTGAGTAGAGTATCGTTGCATGAAGATTGTATATCAAGTACTAAAACTGTATTAACTTACTATTGTTTAAACGACAATAAAGAGACTAAATTTAAACATAAAAGATATAAAAAAGAGCAATGAGAAATCAAGCAAGATAATTTAATGACAAGAAATTAAGGATAAAAGTTAGTACGAATTTTGACTTTACTTTATTCTATCCAATTTATTTTATTAGTTTGATAATCAATTTTATTTGTTTAAGAAAGAGAAACAATCCTAAAATGCCAACAAACTCTCTTGATATATTATTATCTATTTTAACTCAGTCTAATTACATGTCTTCTAATAGCTTAATCAAACATGAATTAAATTATTAAGTTTAATGGTTGTTTATAAATTCATAACCTAAGATCGTTAACTTATGAAAAATCCTAATGAATCGAACCATATAGATTTCAAATCAAGTTATTATTTTTATGTAATTTATTACATTTTTCATATCAAAAACCAAATCTAATATTATAAATTGCAATCAAAATTAGACTGCATCAAATCCCCAGTATGAAATTTAGTTCAACATAATAATTAAATTAAACTTATTTAAACTTGTAAATAATTTCATAGTCAACATGAATATTGAAAAATAAAATAAGATTAAGAATTTAGAAATAAAAACTAGCAAACGAATATATGGATGACTTGAATTTTTACACAAATTTGAATGCTCAAAGTGTTAAAAGACAAAAATTATGAAAAGAGAATAACAAAATATCTAAGATCCAAGATATTCTGATTATTGTAGTGATCTCTTTTTTATAGAATTCCTAGGATGTCTTTGAGTACGAGTAAGAAACTAATTGATTTAATTAGTAAGAAATATTTTAGGAATAGAAGATTGATTTAATATTGTATTTCTTCTCAATTAGGAGTCCCTTTTGACCAAATATGACTGAAACTCTAACAACGCAGGTCTTTCACTGTTCCATGCAATTTTGACCAAGAGACACGCTCAAAACAGGCTAAGTTCTTATTTTCGATCCACTTAAAAGCACGGCTTTCTTAAGAACATAGTCATATTGTGTGACATAGTCAGACCGTGCACTTTGCTGACTTAATCATGTTTGGCTTTTATCTTCTATTTTTCAACTTCAACCTTTTTTATGCACATTTTAACTAATTTTCTACTAAAAATTTATAAAAACTTTTCAAATCGAACTTTGTAAAAATTAAAGAAGCTTTATTAAAAATACAAATAAATTTAAATAAGATAATGGAACACCGTACAAATCCTAATAAAAACTATAAAAATAACACCTATCATCTCTTATTTTGAGTTTTATGAGTAATATGTTGAGTCTAGTCCTAAAATATCAAACGGATTGCCTTCCCTTAGTTCAAAAAAATTATACATGTGTCAATCAGATAGACTGACAGTCTTGATTGAGCCAATGCCAGTGGATTGCCGTCAACAATTGGTAGTTCTTATAGTTCACATACTCGCACAATTCTTATCCACTAATTTTATCATAACAGCTTACTCTATTTTCCGTAAGCGTTAGCTTAAGTATATCAGTTTTTGGTTTAAGAGACACGTGTACTTACCAAAAGTTCCACTTATTGCTTGCCATAAACAAATAAATAAATGATTTTTTGTTAGTATCAAGGATTGATCGTTCAATCAACATTGGGACGGGACGAGAATTATACATACACTAAAATAAAAATCAAATTCATTATTCATAGAACCGTGATTTTGATTCCTATATTACCTATTTTGCCCTTCCTAATTATATAATTTGCGCTTATTTTCTATATAAATTGACATATTTAACCTAAAATTCAGTAAAAAAAATGACCCGAGAAATAGAAAATGAAAAAATGCAGTTTTAATTACTAAAAAATACCAAATATAAAAACTAAACGATACAAGAGCAAATCAAATAAAGCAAAATATAATGAGATAATCACTTTGCTGCTCTAAAAACTCAAGTTTAGAAACCTAATGCTGTGAAAAACCTCATATTTGAAATCGCAAACCCTAGGCTTAGGCTTGCTAATTAATTACTAAATGGAGACCTAATCTTTACACGTGACAAAGAAATAGGTAACAGAAAGTGCTTTGAGTTTGGTTGATTTAGATCAAAAGCTATCAACAAAAAAGTGAGTGCTTAATCTCAAATAAGTCAATCTTTTGACATTAAATTTCTGTTTTGAGCATCAGTGATGGGGGCAGTTAAAATATATTTGACACAGAAATAGCCACCGTCGTTTCAATTAGAGGAGAATACAAAAATGTAATTTTGGATTAATAGTTGAATGGTTTTCATGAGAGGAAAGAGATTTACAAGCTTCATGTTCAATCTCAATAGTTCCTTTTATTCTTTTTGTCTATTTAATTTTATTGAGAAAAAAATAAATAATAAAAATTCACTTTGTTTTTAGGAGCACGGCCAAAAGAATCTTCCAAGTCGTACGGTCTTCGCAATTAATCGGACTGTGAACGTAAAGCGACGGCTCTGAGGATTGAAATACAAGAAATGAAATTTATAACGTTTGAAAACTCGAAAATAATTATTTGAATTGTTTAAAAATAAATAATAAATAATAAAAATTCACTTTGTTTTTAGGAGCACGGCCAAAAGAATCTTCCAAGTCGTACAGTCTTTGCAATTAATCAGACGGTGAACGTAAAGCGACGGCTCAGAAGATTGACATACAAGAAATGAAATCTATAACGTTTGAAGCGTTTGAGAGTTTTTTATTTTTTATTCTTTTTTATTTTTCGAGCAATGAAGGTTATTTGACCTTTTAAGCAAGGTCGTGTACGTGTAGGAACATCGAAAAAAGATGTGATAATTTTGATAATAAAAGATTAATGAAAAATATAATATAGTTAGATGAAGATGAAAATAATTAAAATTGGAAGGCGCGTGGAGCTCGTGTACAGCGAGTAAGTAGAAAATAGATTGAATGGGCGACAGCTGTGGACTTGTTGACTCATGTTACTAAGACCAAAAAAAGACCCACACCACTTATTCATTCATGTTATTGTTTATTCCTAAATTTTAATTGATGACGTGTACAATAAAAAGGTAACCAAACAATTTTTTTAAGCGTCAATGATGCTTTAACAATTTCAGTATTATTTCCGTCGCAAAAGCCTCTAATAAATTAAAAAAAAAAAAAAAAAACTTAACAATCTCATATCAATTGGTTTAGAGATATTGAAAAGCAATACTAAATATAAAAATTATAAAGACATTTTTAATACGGCTTCCTTCCTGAAAGAAAAAAACTAATTTCCTAAAGGGTGATTTGGAAAAAATATTTATTAAAATGGTGTTCTATATTAAATATTTATCAAAATACTGTTATTGATATTTAGAAGACTTTTGTTCTAATTATATTATAATAAATATATTGTTAAACTATGACTACAACAAAATTAATAAATTTAAATTTAATTTAATGTTGTCCAACAGTTTTACAAAATAATATTCTCTTTTATCTCCCCTTAATTGAATATTACACTATAAGTAAAACAATATGTGACCGTCTTGTAGATGCATCTATTAAAATTATAAAAAATCTAAATGGTCTACATGGTGGATGAATAGCCCACAAATAACCCCTTGTATACATTCCAAAAATGCAAGTGATTCAATTTGAAATTTGTTTGGCAAAGGCCTAATAATCAATTTGCTTGAAAACAAGCAAAGCATGAAAATTCATTAGTTTGAATAATATTCTAGTTCTTTAATGAATGTCCACATGAGGATTCAAGAATTTTTTACATTATTATTGATCCGGGATGGCTCAACTAATTATGTCAAATTTTAAAAAGCACTTAGATTTGTAAATTTCTGGTTTATAACCATATTAATTTTAATTGTTCAAATAAGCGTGTAATACAAATTGGAGGAAAAAGAAAGCAATTCCTCTAACACACATTTTTTATCCAATATAATATTTATAACATAAAGATATTCTATATCATTCATATTTTTTGTCTCAATGTGATATCCATTCAAACGAATATCTTTGAAGCTCAACAAATTTCTACGAGATTAAGGAAAGAATAATGCATCATTAATAATAAAATTTGTTCCCTCAAATAGTAATATATTTGCTCTTCCAAAATCCTTAGTTATTTTTTTACTACCAGATATTATATAGACATAAGCTCTACTCATTATTAAATGAAAAAATTACCTTTTATTTTTAAGCATGGCGTGCATTGTTGCACAATAATGCACAATCAACAATACATAAATCTGCATCTTTTTTATCGAATCAAAATAAAGATTGAGTTGCATTCATAATTTTTTCGCAAAAATAATATATTATAAAAAATAAAATAAAAGCAATAACAAATACAAATAAATTTAAATAATAATAATAATAATAATAATAATCAATTATGAATATAATTGAATCAAATCAAATATAAATCTAAAAAAAAACTAAATATCAACTTAGAATTACATCAATTCAAAATTAAATGTATTTTCTTTTATTTTGCTTTACTTTATTATTATTATTATTATTATTATTATTAATTTTTTAATATGAATTTTGATATCCATTTGGCTTTTGGACCACTCTGTCCACTACTAGTTTGATGGTGACTTATATTAATCATCTACTTTTATCATCACATTGCAATTCTGTGTGAATTAATGAAATACTTTTGTGTTCAGGTTACAATTCTGTGTGCATATTTAAAAAAAGAAAATCTCTTTAGAACTTGTTACCTATTATTTATGGTAATTTCATTTGTTCAGTCCATTTATATTGGATTTAATTTCATCTGACGTTATTTAACTGTAAATACTATCATACTGTTGTCTTTCGAATTTAATTTGTAATATTAATTCTGATTCGTTTAATAAGAAAGTCATTTGTATCTATTTATGTTTAGGAGAGTTGGAAAGTTTTTTCTTCTTTTTGTGTTTAAATGTCATATAAGCCTTAGAAAATATGAAACTTTTCTTATAATTTTTTCTTTCTCCGGACCATTCTTTCTTAGAAAAACATGTTACTACTCTATTCCCTCTCTTCCTTCATTTCTCTTTACTCTAAGCATTACTTTATCTTTCCTTACGGCAAAGAATGTTAAAACGTCCGACCAAGATTGGTGGTTTACAAGGCCACTATAAGGTGCGATCTCCTACTAACTTGCTTAGTCTCCTAAGGCAACAGTGAGCTTGTGAGCAGATGAGTAGTAGTAATAGTAGTAGGTTGACCTCTGCCTCTGCCTTTGTCAATGTCATTCCCGTTTGGGTCCAAACCATTTCAGTCAACAGTTAAACTTTCTCTAACTATTCAGATACTCTTGAAACTGTTATGAACCGAACCCAACTGTAACTCAACAATTTATCAGTTGCTAAAGATGTTTGGTAAAGCCTTTGGTCTTCTTGCCGATCTTGCCTCTAACTATTTGCCTATTCTAGTCATTCTTCTTATCGGTTCTTTTGAAGGACTTAATGGTTATGGCGCTCAATGCAAAGAGTTAGCAAATGAATTCAATCTTTTCCTTGTTGAAGGTACATATTTTTCATCCAAATTTCTTCCTTATTTATATCACAAACATTCTCTTGATATTGGATTTTTGCAGATGTGTGCATTCCTCTGCTTGGGAGTCAATGATAATATGGAAAAACTCTGCTATTTTAGTAACTTGCATCGGCAACTAGGGGACATTGGTATAAAAGATTGTTCGATAGAGAGATAAAGCTTAACTCAGGTGATACGTTGGATGGTTAGAGGAAATATAATTAATTGAGGAGAGAAAATTTTAGATCATGAAAGTTTCGCATTTTTTGAAACTTACGTGACATTAAAAAGTATGAAAAAAAAATACTGAGTTAGTAATATCAGGTCAATAAGAAACTTTTTCATTATATAAATTCGAACTAAAAAATTTTACTATTACAAATTAAATAAAAGAGGACGGCAATGTGATAATACCTACAGTTAAGCGCTTTGAATAAATTTAAATCTGTTAAATTAATGATGTGTTTGGTTTATTTGTATGTTTGTTAATGAATATAATTAATTACTGATAGTTGACAGTTGTTTGCTGATAAATGTTAAATAAATTATAAGAGTGATTAAAATTAAATTAATGATATATATATAATTTTTTTAGTTTAATGTATCGATTTAATTAATTTTTATAATAATATTTAATATTTTTTAGATAATAACGATATATAGTAGTTATTTCTTATAATTATATATAACAATGAATATAATAAAATAATTTTATTAATAATTATTTTTATAACGTTATATACAAATCAATTAGCAATTAGTAAGAAAAATTTTTAAAATATAGTTGATGGAATTAATAATTAATTGAGATTTCTAATTAGATATTCTGTTATCAATTATTATTTGCTGATTAAAATATATTATAAAATATATTTAACTTAATTATCAATACAAATCAGCTATCAGCTCTATAAAATAATTAAATCAAATAATCCCTTGGTCTAATAAGACATTATTCATATTAAAAATTAAATATTTATGGATTTCAGAAAATTTTCAGCTAATTTAAATTTTAATTGTCAAAATAAAAAAATTAATCACATTATGATCAGTAATTGATATAATTATGGTTAAGTGGGTAGGGCCCACAAACAAGTGTGAGCAAATTTGTAACTGCCTATTCAACGTTAGCAGTCCACATGTGACGTAATCAAGGCCACTTCTGTCTCTTCCATATATATATATATATGTACACATATGCAAGAATTCTCTCTCTTGTACAAAGAGAAGAGGGTGAAGCAATCATGAAGAGAAACTGTTGCGTGCTTCTTATCGTTCTTTTCTTTGTTTTTCATCTCTTAGTATCCTCAAAATCTGCTCGTCTGCTGCCTTCAAAACAAGGTAATCCGTTGATTTTCCAACTTCAGTTTTAACGAAAGCAAATGGTTTGGGATTAAGATTTATCTGTTTTTGGGTGTTGTATATATTTGTAAAAGCTTTAACATGATCCAATCATTTTTTTAATTTTATATTACAGATGAAGCAGAGGTTAAGGGTCAGCTGGAAAAAGGTTCACCCGCAGATGTTAACGAAGATGTCTCTAATGTAAATATATTTTAATTTGTTATGTTTGTTTATTTTTTTTAATTTAATGAATATATATATATATATTTTTTTTCCAGCTTATGGGATCAGAGAATTATGAATGTGAAGATGAAGAAGAAGAGGAAGAAGAATGTTTAAAGAGAAGAATGGTAGCAGAAGCTCACTTGGATTATATTTACACCCAAAGCCATAAAAAGCCTTAAGCATAGAGTAAAGAGCAAAGCGTTTACATCTTAGTTTGAGATGCCAACAACGTTATACAGTACTAAAAAGTTGTATCTCGATCTAATAAATTTTAAAAAAATATTAATATACAATATGATGAATCTGATAGCAAGCTGTCTTGTAAAGAAGAAAATGTTTTTAGTATTTATTATTAGCGTTAATTGAAAGAAAAGAATCTTTCTCAACTTTTTTTTGTCTCAGACCTTTATTGTTAAAGTTAATTTTGTTTCCTTTGCTATTTGTCATAGTTGTGCTCTGTAGCTATTTGCAATAATTTTGTGTTATTAATAATTTAATATAATTGTCATATTAAATTATATCCAAAATTTAATGATAAATCAAAAGGCTCGTCATATATATAATTGACCGTTTGTTTTTGAGGTTCCACTCAAAATTACTACTATATCTATATTTCTAAAAACTACAATTTGCTATTAAAAGACCAACTAAATAATAATTGGATTAAAAAAATGTAATAAGTAATTAAATAGTCTAATGATGAGAATAACTTGAATTTAATTTTCTTATTAAATTCATCAAACTAAGTTCAAAATTCATTTTTCGGTTGCGTTAATATTTTATTATTATTACATCCATTAAATTATTTCAAAATTCAAAAATTAAAAATAAAAAATTTTAATAGACAAATTAAGTTAAAACGACAAAAGCTAAATAATAAATTTTCATCTATTCAAATGGAGTTTCAAAAAATCTGATGGGTAAAAAGAATAACCCTATTCGTAAACCATAATCAATTTTTTTCTTTTTCTGAGAATCATAAACAGAGCAAGTGTGGGGAAAGTTGGACGCATAATTATGAGTCAGAGAAAACATATTCCCTCTCTCACACTTAAAGAAGTTCCCCGTACAAATCCACATTATTGAAAGGTCCGAAAGAAGGTTAAAAAACCAACATAATAATTTTTTTTGTTTCACATTGTCATCCAAATGTTTCAATTCATTTGGATTGCAACTTCCATAGCCAACATCACAGGACAGAAAGGTAACTTCTCTGATCAAACAGTTCACAGTGTGCGTGCGTGAGTTTATGATGCCAAATTGCTAATAAAGAACAAAATGCAATTCTCAAAAGTCAGGAAAACAAATATGGCTATTACATTATTAATGTCTCATTAACAATTTGTATAACAAACGATGCAATAACATAGCCATACCATATCCAATAAAATATAGAAATGAAGAAAGCAACAACAAAATATCATAAAAAGCAGCAGTTTCATATTCTAGTTGATACAAAAGGCTCATGAGGCAGCTGTGAAAGCTGAATGAGAAAATGCCTGTGCTTTTTTTCCTTTTGTTGCTCGCATCAGATGGTGGTTTCAACTTAACAATTGCTGACCCTTTTCAGTAATTTCAAAAACAACCATCAAAGAACAACATATCAACCACATTAGTCAAGGAAGTTGAGGTGAATACTATCTTGCATTTATATGTATTTCTATTTTGGCTTATAGATAAGAGGGAAAAAAAGATAAAAAACAAGCAGGAAAAATTACAAGACAGCTCTCAGCACCATTTTTGATGCACTACAAAATTAGCATTCATATGACCATTCACAAAACTTACACTAAGAACCTGAAATTCCTCAGCTTCTAGCTGCCAAGTGCCAACCAGTCATGGTGTCCCATTTTTAAATTGAAGCATCATCCATCCTTTTCCTACAAAAAGACAATCGATCCAAATAGGAAATCATGTATTGGCAGTATCACAAGACAGTAAAGTAATAATGTTTATTAATGTTGATAATACTGGTGCTACTAATGATAAAAGATTTTAAGGCCTATTAGCAGGAATTATTTTCTAACACATCCCAAACTGACCAGATCAGCGTACGGAATGATCAAAGTCCAATTCTCAAAATATGTATTCATTTTGTCAAATGGCATGCCACCCTTACATCAATCCCATGCATTAGTTATGAGCATATGTGGATTAAAAGGAAACAAAATTGTTTTAGAGACTTCTGCCAGAGAACAGAAACTAACAGGAAATATCACGGAGCAGACCGCACCACCATAAGAATGGGAATGATGATGAAAATGCATGAATTGAAACTTTAATATTCTAAATACGGTTAACATATCACATGTTCCTATCACAACTTGACACAGGTAACATGCCAATATCAGTCATTATAACATCAAATAGAGAAATGCTAAATAGAAAAAGGAGAGAAAAAAAAGAAAAGAAAAGGGAATCAAGTGAAAGCCAAAAAAAAAAAAGCCAGATGCTATCTAATAGGCTGAACAAAACAAACAGTAAGCTGTATCCTTCAATGAATATAAGTCGGCAATTTCAGAGTTGTTAAGAGCTATGATTAGAAACCTTTCTAAAGGTAAAAGTGCCTTACCATTTTAGTACCACTTGCCAGTCCCAAGTCATAAAATGAACTTCTTGATATACAATTGGCATGCACGATGGGACCATCAACATTCTCATTCTCACTCCCTGTATTACCATCTCTGGAAGGAAATGTCAAATGCACTGCTGCTTTGAACATCCATGTCTTCCTTTCATGACTATAGTAATCTTCAAAAAGATCACCACACAAAACACACACACATTGATCTTCATCTGCGGGAACCATAGGTTCATTCTCCTCTATTGTCTTTCCAAACTCATCCACAAAAACAGAAGACTCGACTCCAAATGGAAGTTCTGCCTTTCTGGTAATCCAGTCCCCTGAATCTGCATACCATCTCCTCGCAAACCTACGTATACCATCTGGTTCTTGCTTCTGCCAAGTATGCCACTCCAAGTGCCTATCAAGCCTTTCTTTGAGCTTAAGTTTAAGACCACAAATGCTGCATTGATGTGGAAGGTCATCAAAGAGTGCACTTATAACAGGTGGATGCAATTCCCGGATTACATCTGACTTAAACTCCAATCCTATGAGGCTTTTTATGTCTGCTGACGTAGGTTCTAGCAGTGCATCGGAGCTTTTGACATCAGATTTGGGCAAAGATTCTTCATCTGAGGTTGATGAAGGAGGAATAGCAGAAGACTCTAGAAGAGAGGAAGTAGTTGTGGTGCTAGAGCTAGTAATGCTTGGTTTCTTTGTCAGTGATTGGGAAGACGTTTGAGATTGCAAAGGAGAAGATGTATCTGACTTTGCGGCTGATATTAAACCCTTGGCAACTAATGAGCTCAACAGGTTTGATATGGGGTTCGAGACCTTATCTATTGCATTCGAAGCTTGTACAGATGAGGGTGGAGGACCAGGAGGCAGCGGCGGCGGCTCCTTTTTCCTATGAGAAACACTTGAGCTAGCAGAAGTGTCATCGGGGGACTGAGGAGCAAATGCTGATGTAACCCTTGGATCAGAAGACGTAATTTGGGCAGGGGGAAGACCACTGGGAAGAGGAGGTTGAACCTTTAACTGTGGGGATTTTTTACCAATATCCTGAAAACTTTGACTAGTAAGACCACCGGAACCTATATTAGAGAGAATCCCACTATTCATAACAGCAGCCAACAAACTGCTTGTGCTTGATTGTCCTGAAGTTTCTGCACGAAGTGGAGTTGAATGATCTGGTGCAGAACTTCCTGATGATGATGGACTACCAACTTTGGAAACTAGAGGAAGCTGTGGCTTTTGAACCTGCCCAGAGGGTTCCAACTGTTTTGAGTCTGCTTGTCGTGGCTGTGAAATAGGATTCTGGCGGCTTTGTTGAAAAGATGGTAGTGAAGGAGATGATGTTGGCAAGTCTTCAGGTTGTAGTTTTTGCAAGTTAGCAAGCTGAACATTTGTATTCTTCACTAAATTTCCTGACAACTGATGTGCCTCGAAATCAGGACGAATCAATGACTGCAATTGTGGGAGATCCTGGTCAGCTGAATTTTGTAATTGTTGATGTGGATAACGTGCTGGAATCGAAGGTGAGGGTGAATGTTGGTGCATGGGTGACTGTCCAGATGGTGATCCAGCTCCTAGAGACTGAAATCTTTGCTGCCCCAACGTTCCAGCAGATCCTAATGATGTGTTTGCCAATAAACCGGAGCCTGAGGTTCCAATTTGAGGTCGAACTGACATTCTGGCCAGAGAGGAACTTGTATTCAAAGGCAACCCACCAAGTGCAGCAGAATAACCTTCAGCATGACTTGTATTAATAGAAGAAGTCCCAGAAATTATCAGCCCATCTGTTGGTTGGGACTCTTTCAATCGCCAGGGTGAGGACAAACAATGCCCAAAAGGAACTTGTTCTTTCTGATCAGTGGATAACGAATCAGAGGAAGTCTCTCTATCAAACCCTGACATAGCCTCTTGTGCACTCTGTGGTTTTCTGAGTTGATTCTCAAACTCCTTTTACATTACATGAAAAACACAACAAGAAAAATCAATAGAACAAGGCCTTGAATCAGCAACAAACAGATAAGACCATCCAATCAAGGCTTAAACATGAAGCATAAAACTCAGTTTAAGAATTATAGGCTCTTAATCATTCAGTCTTACCAATTTTTCTGAAACATCAGGGGTCCAACGATCTTTCCTAGAGTTGTTAGAGAGATTGGCTGCATCTTGCTCGGATAACCTAGAGTGCATATCCCACATAAACTCTTCTTCCTCAGAATTCTTCCAGCTAGGAGATATTGTGCTGCTGCTTTTAGTTACAATGCTCTGTGTTGGTTGTAGATGCAAATCAACATTGGGAGATTTGGATGTTGAGAAATTTGGAAAACCGTGCTTTATATTGAAACCATTTTTTTGGCCGGATATTGTTTCTGCAACACTGTTGCCAGCTCCATACCAAGATTTTTCATGTCCCTGCTCAGCAACCCTAAGACTAGATCTTCCAATTCCCAAGCCCGAGTTCCTTGCGATATCAGAGCTATATTCAAGTTCTCCATATATAGCACTAATTTTCTTCCCAGGAACAGGTTCACTTGGTATTTCTTTATGAGAACGTTGAATGTTCTGAAAATATTAAACACATCGTGAGAAAAAACAAAGATGAAGTAGAAAAGCATTGTTTTTGAGAAAAATAACTCGACATACAGGCATTTTAACAGGAGGATCCACCCATGGGCGCCCAGCACCAATAACAGCTGCTCTATCTGGCCTCTCCACATCCTCAGTTGAGTTTGAGACAGGAACAGTTGCGTCGTTAGCTGTTCCTTTTGCCTTCATCACATAGAAACAAGCAGCAATGACAATGAGTTGGACAAATTATAATAGTAAAAACTACAGCTATCTTTCAAGCATCAAGAAATTGATCAATTACTCAGAGTTTCAGTTGGAATTCTGGATCAAAAAATAGCAAAGGCTCAAACTTTAAATTCATCAACAGTGAACCAAAATGAAAATTTGCCCTTTATATCATAGCATTGTTGCAAATAATTTGCTACAGCCACCAAAAGAAGTCATTATAGAACAAAATTGACGAATCCCACTCACCCTGGTTGATTGCTGAAGGCGCTGTATTTCCAAGTACTTGGGGTTAACATGAATGCTATGTTGTGGACGTCGTGGATCAGTCCTAGATGTTGCACCACCCGATGATGAACCGTTTACTCCAGAACCAAAGCCAAGTTCCTTCTCAATCATCTGAAGTGATTGAAGAGGGAAGACTCCTTTCCAGGTTCCAAAAAGATGTCGCATACTTGCATGTACAGATGGATCAACATGCCTGTATGCCTTGCAAAATACCTAAAATGCAGAAAGAGTTAACAACAAAATAATACCTTCAGGAAAAGCAACGTATAACATCAGAAGAACATAGATTGATACATTCCAATGGCAAGGAATTAGTAATTGCCAACCGAGGAAAACTAGGATGACGAATGAATAAATGAATTCCTAAGAAATACTGTAAAAACTGTCTTTATAGAATTTACACTGACCAATCAGGAATTCAATTTCTAAGACATAGCAATATCAAGCATTTTTGGGATAAACATTCCTTTTAAAAAAGATATGCATCATTTATCAGAAAAGTATGTCAAGTAATGAGATGCCGCATGAACAAAAATCTAACCTCAGGTAGTCTGGCAGCAAAGTATTTTATGTAATCCCTCCCAATATTCTTTACAATGCTGTCTAAAAGATAAAGCGATGGAAGCTTTTGCTCGCTGGGGACCTGCAAGTTATTTTTAAAATTAGAGATATCAAATGAAGGGGCAATGTTTCAACGAGCACATGACTGATGATCTAGAAACCAAACCAGGAGGAAACAATGACTCTAGATTCATATACTCATAGCAACTAAAAGAGAGTACAACGTAACTGCAGTGACCCTCCATATTAAACATTTTTTTTACTGAAAATTTTAAAACTGGCGAAAAACAGTAATGTCTCCAGAAAAGAAAACTGATACAACACAAAACAAAATGAAGGTCCATCTTCATGGACAACCAGACTCCTTAAAATGAATCGAATCTTTCATTAGTCAAGTAACTGTCACACAGTACCAAAGTCGCAAGTTGTTAGTTACATTGAAACATTCTTTCCTTCTGTTTTCTACCCTGAGATTATCCAATTCAAGTTCAGTTGTCTTTATTGCTGCACTTCCAACTAGATCACCCAACGACTCCATGGGCAAGAGTTCAGCTTGTCTTCAGGAATCATAGAATATGATTACAGTCTCTTCAGCCTCAGCAGGGATAGCAAAAGAAAAATAAAGATGTATAAAATGCATTTGAAATACTATAGCATTCAACAGAACAAGTCTACAGAAGAATGAAACCAATACGTTAAATGCATCTAAATTTTCTGCACACACTAACAACAAATTTGGCAATTTCTCTCAGCCAAAAATTCAACTGGTTCTAAACCAAGCACAACCACAAGGTATCACGAATTTATCCCGTTGCAAACAAAGAACTTCTTCAACAACATGTCACCATCAATATTCCCAGTGGAAGCCGTTCTCTTTGCATGAAAACTTCAAAAAACCTGTATGGACTGCTCAAAAGCATAGTATCACTAAGATTCAGCAAGAGGCATCCAAAACTCCACAAATGAAATTTATGGTCTAATTGGCTGGTTTCAGATATCGGAATGACCAAAACACATTCTAAGCTATATGATAATTGTGGTAAAAAAAAAAGAAGAAGAAAACAAAACAAAACCATAGAAAAGAGGAAACATGTAGGAGGTATTGATTTCAAAAGTTATCATTAATCAGTAGTTACAGTCTTAAACAAGACCACTAATACTTGTCCTTTTGAGCTATAGAATAATTTTTAACTTTACAATTGAATTCAATCAACAATCGGGCGCCATAACCAAAATAGAATCAAAACTGGGGATCACCTCAAGAATGTTAGCGCAGACAGTGGCAGCAATCGCCTTTGCTGCGTGGAGATTTTCGCCAGCAATTATAGTCAAGTTAGTGATTATTGGCTTCGAATTGAAAGTCAGCTCCGCCAAAGCTGTCTTGTACTGACTCACGAGCTCCTGATATGGCAGCGATTGTGGCTGATACGCGCCGCCACGGCTCGAATCATTGCTCTCTGAGTCTCTATCACTGTTAACCCTAAACCTCGCAGAAGCCGCCGCCGATGGTGGAGGTAGTCCTGCAGGTGGCCTCTGACTAAAAGGACGACCATTAAGGTTTGGTTGCTGATCGGCCAATCGAGGTTTCTTCAAGCCTGGCTCCCTTGATCTATCGAAGGATCTACGAGTACTCTCCATTTCCATTACCGTAAAAACTAAAAATTAAAACCCTAACCCTAATTCCTTATCCCCAATTTACATGGCAATAAAGATCAAAATTCAAACCCATAAATTGAAAGAAAAGGGAATACAATATAAGGATTAGTTCATAACAAAATTAGATAGGAAAGAAAAGAAAAACTAAAACCCTAAGCCTAACTTGTACAGAGAGAATTAAGATACAACTCGAGCAGCAATTATACATACAAAGAAAAATTAATAAAATTTGAAAAAAAAAAAATCGAAACTGGAACAATCGTTATACAAAGAGATTGCCAAGACCAAGAGGAAAAAGAAAGGCAGAGAGTGAGCTCGTTTCCTTGAGACAACGAGCGGTAATGAATGGAAAGAGAGGGAGTTAAAGATCTTTTTAATAGGTTAGGCTTGGACCGGTCTGGTTTTAAAATAGTACAGGGCCGTCAAAGGGAAGAGAGAGAACGGGGACGACAGAGGAGGAGAGCGGTGTAAAACATCTGATGTGGACTTGTTATGGTTAGCTTGTGTTCATAATGGGCTGGACTTTCGTTAGGCATGAGATAATGCTTACTGATTTTTGGATAATAGCAGTAGATGTATATTTTTGAAACTTATATTAGAAGATGGCAGGTTGATTTTTCAATTTAAATTTTTATTATTTTGAATTTATTTTTTATTTTTATGTCTTTTTTTATTTTTTTATATATTAATTTATTAAAAAGTTAGAGTTTTAATAATTTTGTATTTCCTTTTTTTATTAATTTTTATTTTAATTATTAATATTTTAATTATTTAGTATTTTCTTTTATATTAATTTCCCGGTTTAATGCTTATTTTTTCCGGTTTTTTCTTTGTTGCTATATTCTTTTTCATCTAGATCTCGTCTTTTTTTTTTTTTCATTTCTTCACTTTCTGCAGACATTCTTATTTTTAATTTCTATTCTTCTATCTTTCGTGTATTCATTTTCAATAAATTCTTGTCTTCTATTTTTTTTTTTATTCTACGATTTTATTTTTATATAAACGTATCAATAATTTAATTTTTATCGAAAAACTATCACCGCCATGGATATTATTTATGTTTTATGGAGGCAAGATAGGACTTTCAATTCTATTTTGATTGATACTAATCTATATATATATATAAAAGCTAAAACAAAGAGAATGTTTAACGCGTTTTCTTTGTTCAGCATTGTATTTTTCTTTTTTTAGAAAATTTTAAATTTATTTTTTATTTTTTTGTATTTTGATTGGCCAATACAATTAATTTTTTAATTTAATATGAATAATTAATAAGTTTTGATATTTAATTTACTCTAATCATCTAATCTAATTCAACTGCAACTTTAATTTTTAAATTTTGATTTGTTATATATATCGTAACTTAATCCAATTAAAACACTTATTATATATAACTCTTCATCTCTTTAAACGTAATTCATTTATTCATCATCTATTCTAATCTATTCTAAATAATTTGTAATATGTAATGTGTGCATGTATTCTTTTAGTGGTTTGAGTATTCTTTTATCATATGTATGCATGTTTATCATGTTCATTTCTTCATTATCAGCTATCGCATTATATCATTGTCATCTAATTTGGTTTTTCATTAGCTGATTTTATTATTCAACTGATATGAATTTAATGTTTGATCTAAATTTGCAATCATTTTTGCAGGTGTACCCTTCCTGTATTCCAGATCTTTCATCAGAAAGTCTCTTGATTATTTCTAAGAGATATAGAAGAAACTTTCGAGAAAATCTTAAAGCTAAAGTTGCTTTAGGAGACTTAAGTAATTTTGTCATAGACTTGAAAATACACATGGAAAAAGATATGCTTTTCCAGAGGGTAAGAAACAATTGGAGAGCTTGCTTTTTATTTTAATTTTCCTTGATATTTATTGACGTGATTCCACTGTGTAGATTAGGAACATCTGGTGTTAGTACATTGTTTTAATTATGAAGTAATGGAGCATGTTTCAACTCTTTCATTTCAAATAACCAATAATTTCTGTAGGTGGAACCAACCATAAAAGGCAACATCAAAGGTTGTAAGCATGGAAAAAAAAATAAAGATATGCTTTTTTGTCAAAAAAAAATTCTAAGATTGTTTTTAGTAAGCTGATTTGGCCAATTCTAATATGACTAGAACACAGATCTTTGCCTTCCACCAGGCTTTGCCGATGACTTTTCTGTTGCCATGGAGGTGTGCATGCTATTGGTATTTTGAACCTTTGTTTTATAACTTATTCGTTTAAGTATATGTTCTCTAATATGCAATTGCTATTTGTTTATGATTTGGTTTAATTATCTGTTCAGTACATACTCATTGGTTTAACTCATTTGGTTTGGACTACTATTTATTTGCGCTTCTCTATATGTTCAGTATCTTTCAATGATTGATGTTAACTGATAAAACACCTGAAAATGAAACGTTGATTATTAAACCGAACAGGATTGCAGAAAATATAGAAAAGACTTAAGTAAAAAGTTGCAGATTGTAATGTATTTATTCTAAAGAGAAGTTAGGTAGGATATTAGTTATTGAAAACCATTTTGTTATGAACAAGTTACTGGCTTCTTCAAAATAGCGAGTTCTATATAAACACAAAACCAGAAAGCAATAAAAAATTATTAAAGACTTTTCCATTTAAGATATTTTCCAATAATTGATGATCAATCCAATATGATTGGATTTACAAGTATCATTCGAGCCAACCAATAGAAACAACAAGATTACTAACTTAGATTATGAACAATATATTTATGTTAGCTCTTTCAACATGTATTTGAATTATTTATTTTTATTTTTGTTGAAAGTTGATAGCCATAAAAACTATTCAAATACCATTATGGTGATTGTCATGCCTTTCTATTCCTAAGCATCAACCAAATTAAATTTATTACTTGAAGGTGAGAAGGATTGAAAGAGTCTAATATGAAATATAAGAAAACGACAATAACTTGCCAAAGTCAACAATAGAGAAGCATAATCTATTTTTAATTTAAATTGAAATCATAATCTAATTTAAATGGAATAAAATAAAAGATAATAGAAAAAAAATATGTCCAAGTATTTTTGTTATTGATATTAGCATAAAAATGTAAATAATTTTTTTTAAATAATAATAATAAAACTTAAGCATACCTTTTTTTTGGAAAAGAAACAAAACAATTATTTAAACAATATCAATTATCTGCGGCGAGCGAAGCGCGGAATTTCGATTATATATACATATATATATATATATATATATACATCGTATTTACTGATACAGTATATAACATATTTACTTGGTTTGATCTAATGTGTTAATTGACATATATATATTTAGTCTGTATTTAATTGATTTTACAATATTTATTGATATAGTATATATATCGTATATATTGTATTTACTATCGTTATTGTCATCCTCATTGTTAAATCACATAAGTTGTATATAGAGATTTGCTCTTCTGAATTTCACGTTTCTTTGTTTCCATTCTTTTTTAGAATTTTCTTTTTTTTTTTAGCATTTCGTTTTTTGAGCATTTCCTTTTTCTTCTATTTTTTAGTACTTTTTTTTAGGATGACTTATTTTAACAGTTCAATGTCATGTTATTTAAAGTTATTTTGGATATTTTTATTTTTTTTTACCAAATGTGTTAGTTTCTCAATTTTTACTATTTTATGACATTCCTTAAAAATTGAACTCTTAAATATTACATTTGCCTAATGGCCTTGATTTTGTATGCCTTTCTTTTCTTTTTTTTCCCCTTAAAAATATCGGAAAAAAAATAATGTCCCCATTAGCTTTTGTTTGAATGGAAGAAAAAAATATTTATCTATAATCTATAATCTATCTATTTGTACCATATATAAAAGTGAGAATGAGCAAATTAATAAAATTATCCATATTGTATTTATAAAATTTAAGATATTCTGAAATAATTTTACTTTTAACCAATTAAAAATTTTTACCTAAAAATATAGAAATGATGTTTTTTTGACTTTTTTTTAATAGATAAATAAATATAGATAATTAAGTTTTTAAATTTTTAAATTATTCTTATTATTATCTTATGTTTGATTATATTTCATTTCATTATATTATTATGTAAATTATTAATAATAATTTATTATTATTTATAATTTGGCTTTGACCTTATTATTTTAAATAATATATGTAAATGAAGTATTTGAAATTTTTATATTTTTTAATTTATTTTAAATAAATATACTTAGATGATTCAGATTTGATTTAAAAATGGTATAATTAAATTTCTTTAATTACAAATTGCATTCTAATTTGATTAGTAAAAAAAGATAAAATTATTATTTTTAAACATCTCAAATTTAATTAGTTATATTGATATTTTATATAATTCAAATCATATTTATATTAAAGAACATAATTTTATTAATAATTTTTTTAAATGCTTTTATAATTTTGATTGGCTAAAAAATAAAAATAAAAATTTAATATTATTTATAAATATTTAATTTAATTTATTAGATTACTTTCTTATTATATTATTAATATATATTTATTTTCTACAAGAGATTATAGTAAAAGTTATCAACAAAACATATAAATTAATTATAAAACGGATAATAGAAGTTATATAATGATTTTTATAAATCAATTTCATTTTTTCTTAAAAAATAAAATAAAAGCAACTAATCTATAATAAAAATTGTATAAATCAGTAAGGTAACATAGAATAAAAAAAATATTTAGCATATATATAAAGTGTAATATAATTTAATCCATTCAATCTAAATAAAAAATATATACTTTAATATGATATAAATAGAAAATTAAACAAGTATGAAAAATGAACATATAACGAGTATAATTAACTGTAACGCACGTCATAAAAAAGTCTAGTCTATGCTATATATAAATGTGAGAATAGGGAAGAATAACGAGATTTTCTATTTTGACCTTACTATAATTTAAAAATATACTAAAATAGCTTTAATCGTAGCTAATTCAAAAAATTACATTTTATACCAACAATTGTTTGAATGAGTAGTTCGACACTCTTCTTTTTTTAAGTGAAATCTAGGATTCAATCCTTATGAATGAAACAAATACTTATTGGGAACACGTTACCCCTTCTTTGGCTGACCTAGTCCAAGCAAGATTTGATATTTGATTATAGCCCAGTGGCTCGGGATACTTGCGGTTAAGAAAAAAAAAAAAGAAAAAAATGTTATATTTTATTATTTGATTGGATATAATTTTTAAAAATTATTTTCTAAATAAATAAATATATATATATATATATATATAATTTAAAAGAAAAAAGTATACTTTTCTTTTTTTATATAGTTGTTGAAAAAATTGAAAATTTATTTGACGAGGATATAATATTTTTTTATTTATTAATTAATTAATTTATTTATTTTAGATTGAAACTTGGAAAAATAGAATAACAAAATTAGATCCTATCATTATTTGTTTTATAATTTTTATTTATTAACTTGGCTATAATCTTTTTTTTTTGTCTATCAATATAAAATTTCATCAAATTACAGTGTTTCCAGTTTAAAAAGAAATTAATTTTTGAAATTCAAATTGGTAATATTCAAATTGTTTCTTATTAAATGTTAAGTTTCAAAAAGAGTTCTATTCTTAATAATAATTTTTTTTTACTGAATTAATTTGTAACTATTATCACTTTAATTTAGTAAAAGATTTATATTTTTCTTGCAAAAAATAGACAGTCTTTTGATGATTAAACATTTTTAATTTTCTTAATATTTTTTCTATTATATTTTAATATTTAGTATGTAATACTATTATTATAGTCAAAGTAATTATCATTATTAATTTAGATAATATGCCCATTTCTTTTTTTCTAGTAGTAAAAAATAATTTATAATTATTTTTCATTATAGTTGTACATAGATATTGATTTGAGATTGAGGACATAGATTGAGTGATGACTAGATTTTCCTTTTGAGCAATTATCAAGATTTTAAGAATATGCATTTGTAAATTAGAGATTGAAGTATTAGATCTAGAGATTGAGTAAATTTTATTTTGAGACTATTTCATTATAAATAAAATAGAATTAAGTAATAAATAGTATCATTACAAGTAACTTACACGACAAAGTGTAATGCAAATTAATCAATTATTTTTACTTTAATCGAAACAAAACTTATGCTTTAATGTTATATAGATTAAAAAAAATTAAACGAGTATAAATATATAACGAGCATAATCAATGTGTGAGGCACGTCATAAAAAAGCTAATATATATAAAGTATGAATTAGGGAGGGAACATTGGGTTCCTAAAACACATTTACTAAATTTATGAATTGACAAAAATATCATTATTAATCCTATTCTATTTATGATATCAATTCACTATTTTTATTATATTAATATTATAAATTTAATAAATTTAATCTCATTCTAATTAGGCATTTGTCCTATCATACCACTATATATATATATGTTTAATCTTAATTATTTGTTACTATCAATAATTATTATATCAAACTTTTGCTAATTTAAAACTATTGAATTTGCAATCATGTTTTCTTCTTTTAGTAAATATAACTTTAACTCCCTCTCTCTATTTACAAATTAATAAAATAATTTTTATTTGTAGTTCTTATAATTTGGATTTATAAATTAACTGTAATTATTTAGTAATCATGAATAATTACAAGCTTAAATCACGGTGTTTTTGCATGTATAGAAATTCCAAATTATATATATATATATATAAATGCGAATGAGGGAGAACATTAGTTTTTCAAAATACCTTTACAGACTTTTAATTTTATTGGTTGATTTGAGAATAATTTAATCTTATTCTAATTGGAAAAATTCTTAATTTTATTAGCATTTTATTAGTTAATAATTAAAAATATCATTAAAATAATTTAGTCTTATTCTAATTAAGAAACTTTTAGAATTCCTATACATATAAAAATACTATGATTTAATAGCTTATAATTTAAATATATTATAATATGATATTAAATTTATTAATCCTTTATTGGTAGCTCTTTTTTATTAACATGATAAATTTAATCTCATTCTAATTAGTAATTTAATTTTAATCTTATTTTAATTATGATATCAATTTATTATTTTTATTATATTAATAGTATAAATTTAATCTCACTCTAATTAGGAATCTATCCTTTAATACTATTCTAATATAGAATTTTGTCCTATCATATCACTATATATACGTTTGGTTTTAATTGCTTTTGAGTTTTAACTATCAATAATTTATTAATTTTGACTATTACGAATTTGTTACTTTTGACTATTAAAAATTATTACATTAAATTTTGTTAAATTTGGAATTATTGAGTTTGCAATCACGTCTTCTTCTTACAGTAAGTATAATATTAATTTTCTCTATTTACAAATTATTAGAATAATTTTTATTTATATTTATTAAGTGTGTTCTAGCAACTATAGGAAGTCTAATCTAATTCTAAATAGAAAATTATTAAGAATTTTAATTTTCTATTTAAATATAAATTCATTGAATAAAATTATTGGCTCAAGAGTCAATTTTATCCTGAGATTTACATATTCTTAATATGGAAGATACTAAAGGGATCAAGCTTCTACAATTCTAGATTTTTTGAAAACCTTGAAGATTATTGAACATCTTTTAGAGGTTAGTATCTTAGGAAATATTGTACGGTAAAAAGAATATTTCCTTATAAGCATAAAATCTATTTTTATTTCTTTCAAAATCATTTTTGTGATATTCTCGAAAATTGCCTTAAAAAGAAAAGCTCAAATATTTGTTCTTTTAATTCTAGTTACCTAAATGAAAAAGATTTTGGTAAAAATTATTTTTGTCAACAAATAAGTAAGATTCACATACACTATCTTTTTATTTTCAAAAAGTCAAAATATTCTTTAAAGCAAAGGATCAATGTTTTTACAACGAGATCTTCATCCCTCTTATAAAAACGTTTTTCTTTTTTCAAAAAATTTGGTTTTTACAAGAGTAAGAATCTATTAATTAAAAATTTCTAATCTTTTCAAAACTCTCTCTTTAACCCATTCATTTATTTTTACCTATTTGCTTTAAGAGATATTTTTTTTAAGAAAAAAGAAATTTGATAACAACATTTTTTGAGGAACAGTTCTAAATTTCTTTTTGTTTTCAAAATCTATTTTTTGTTCTTCTTGTGCTTATAATTGCATTTCTCTCTGTTTATATAGATTCTTGTAATCTATTACAGGTTAGAGGTTTTTAAACGAAAAATATTTGTGTAATAGCTTGGGTGAAAAACTATTGTGTACTAAGTTATCAAGCGACCTTCTCTTTGTATGAGATTTAATATCTTGATATGAGTTTTTCATTCTCGACAAAACAGAAAGGGAAGAGGTTGACTAGAACCTTTAGAAATTTAGTGGGACAAAGGTTGGATCTATGTGTTGATCTATTTTCTTGTAATGTTTGGTTTGTCTCTTATCCTTGAAAAGAGATAATATAGTGGAGAATCTCAAGATGAGTCTCGGAGAGTGGATGTAAGCGAGTTAGTGTCGAACTACTATAAATCTCTGAGTTTATCTTCTTTTATTTTCTTAAGTGTTGTTTAATTATATTATGTTTACACAACTGTTAATCTTTTCAAAAAATGCAAAGTTATTAATGAGTTTCTATTTCTAAGCGTGAATAAGTTTTATCTTTGTAGAACATTTGAATTCTGAAATTCTGTATTGTAATTATACCAAGTTCTAATATGTCCTTTTATATAAATCACAATCTGAGTTATAATCAGTTTTCTAAACTTGTATAAGCTTTGTGAAGTCATTCTATACAAAACAGAAAGGGAAGAGGTTGACTAAAACCTTTAAAAATTTAGTGGGACAAAGGTTGGATCTATGTGTTGATCTATTTTCTTGCAAAGTTTGATTAGTCTCTTATCCTTGAAAAGAGATAATATAATGGAGAATCTCAAGATGAGTCTCAAAGAGTGGATATAAGTGAGTTAGTGTCGAACTACTATAAATCTCTGAGTTTATTTTCTTTTATTTTCTTAAGTGTTGTTTAATTATATTATGTTTACACAACCGTTAATCTTTTCAAAAATGCAAAGTTATTAATGAGTTTCTATTTCTAAACATGAATAAGTTTTATCTTTGTAGAACATTAGAATTTTGGAATTCTGTATTGTAATTATACCAAGTTTTAATATGTCCTTTTATATCAATCACAATTTGAGTAATAATCAGTTTTCTAAACCCGTATAAGCTTTGTGAAATTGTTCTAAACGCAATAACTATTTTTCATAGAGTCTTTCTAATCTTTTAATAGCTTTATTAGAAAGTTTTAAACTTAATAACTGACTCTCACGGATGCTTTCTAATTTTGCTGCAACAAAATTTTGATTTTATTTTTTAAAAAGTTAAATTTTAAAAAATTCTATTCATCTCGCTCTTGGATTGTGCCATGTATAAATGGAACCCACAATCTGATATCATAGCCTTGGCTCTTGACTTACTGAAGCTTAATCGCTTAAAAGAAAAGATCACATGGCAGCTCCACTTTCTCTTACATCTTCAAAATGTCAATCTATTTCTAGACCAACTTTGTCCAATGGTTCTAATTACTCTTACTTAAAAATCAAAATGGAAAACTTTATAAAATCAATTAACATAAATTGCTAGAGGAACATTAATACTAGTCCTCAAGTTTCAAAGAAAACTGTTAAAGCTAAAAGTGTTCCAAAAATAGAAGAAGAATATACTAAAGTTGATTGGAGTGATATTTCTATAAATGGAAAAACCATTAATATTCTTCACTGTGCATTAGATCTAACAGAGTACAAAAAAGTTTTTAAATATAAGTCTGCAAAAGAAGTTTGGGAAAAACTCATAGTTACTTATGAGAAAATAGATCAAGTTAAGGAATCAAGAATCAATATCATTTGGAGAGAATATAAAATATTTAGTTTGAAAGAAGGAGAGACTATTGCTGAACTAAATTTGAGATTCACAAATATAATTAATCCCTTGAGAACTCTCAAAAAGAAAATTACAAAAGATGAGCTTGTTAAGAAAATCTTTAGAATACTATCAAGGATTTTTTTTACTTTCATTATGAATAATTCATTGAAGACTCTCTACTATTAATAGTTTCTTTGCTATTGCCATATAAAGAACTTTTCACTTTATTACATTAATGATTGATGTACTAATTTTAACTTTTGATTTTTTTTTATTTTGGCATACTATCACATGAAAATTTTTGAATTTGATCATCAATAATTTATATATATATATTTAGTTTTATAGATGGTGAGATATTAAATCAATTAGTTATTTATTTTCAACTTTATAACTATGTGACTTTGTTAAAAAATCTATTATAAAAAATTATTAAGACATTTTTCATCAAATACTAGATACTTATGATAGTGGTGCATCTATTCTTATACATATAATAATTATAACTAAAAATATTGAAATTTTATATTGTGTTTGTAAAAATCAATAAAGTATATAAAAAAATAAATTATAAATAATTATTCTAACATATATGTTCAACAAGCAACAACGTGCATCGCACGTTCTTGAACACTAATAGAATATACAAATACGTATGTTCCAGAAAATAACTTGATAAAAAATAATTTGTTGAAAAATATTTTATATGAAAAATACATTACTTCTCAACTTTTGGCTATTATACATAAAATCACTCGGGAAAATATTTTTCAATAGATACAGCATTAAAAATATAATTTTTCATTGTATTCATAATACATTTACACCTATTATATTTCAAATAAATCTAAGCTTGCATATTAGCGATAAACTATACTTCCAAAATTATTCCAATAATAATAAGACTTAACATTAAAAAAAAGTTCAATTAGTAAAAAATTTACTACATAAAAATAATATTAAAAATTACATGATAATTTCAAATAAATATTAACCATGTAGAAGTTCTTTTTTTTTTTTTTGAGAAAAACCATGTAGAAGTTTTAGAATATGCATCAAGTTTGAGAAATAATAAAAGTAATATCATAACAGTTTTATGAGTTAATTTTAAATCAACCAGTATAATTTAATTGATCCAGTAATATCCATTATGTATAAATATGATATAATATGATATAAATTGATTAATTATTCAATTGCTTAATTCTAAAGTTCAAATCTACGAACTTTTATCTAGCTTAGTTGGCAACCTAGTTTTAAAATTTAATTGCATGTCCCCTCATGCTTAAGTGAAAGTAAAAGCAATTCTTTCGCTTGTAAATCTGCTAATTATGTAATTCATAAATAGCAAATTGAAAAAGTCTCGTACTTTGAAATTAAGTCACTAATGAACATGTGCCACAATTATCAAGTGCACAATTCCATCTGTCAAGAAATTGAAATATCTTTCCATTTTGATTTCCTTTTTTCTGATAGCAAAAAGATAATCACTTTTGTCAAATATCACACTGTAAAAGAGTAAATACATCAAAACTTAAATTCATCAAAAGCATATAAAAAGTCGAAAAATTATGGCATGAAAAAGTCATTGGATGTAGGACTTACAGTAGAGCCAATTGCAATAATCAAAATATTATACTTGATTTATCCATTCTCCTCCTAGGAACTTACAGATAAATAAAAACTAAATAAATAATAGAGTATATGAATTTGTGCTTACCCATAATTTTATTCAACATAAAGATATGATCAAATTCAAAGAATTACAATTTGTAAATCCCCTCAATTTGAATTGCTTTGATGAACTTAAAAAGATGCAGATTACCAATTAAAATAATATTTATCTAATCCATCTATCATTTGATGGCTACATCTACATATTATAAAAATTAAAATGTGATAGGATTATGCTATATGAAACAACATATAAGTTAAATTAGTATAGCAAGTAAAGTTTAAATATAAAAAAATTAATTTATTTGTGCTTTTTGAATAATAATGGAATCAGAATATTAAAATTCTATATTTTATTAACAATTTTAATGGCTCTTTTGATTAGAAGAGTGGAAAACAAAAAAATAAAGGAAGCCAAAGTTGAATATCATATTTAAGCCTTGAGTCTCTAGCTCCTCCCAAGATAAAAAAATTATCAAGAAAACCATATTCTATGTTGCAAATGGTGTATCTCACATAAACAGCTAAATGACCAAGCTAAAATTCAAAAAAGTTTGAAAGTTCACCTTTTTTTGCTTTTGATTGGATGCCACAGCTAAGAGAAGAAACTCGACATCAGGTCGATCTTTAGCCTCAAATTATACGCATTTCAAAGCTAGTTCTACCATCTTACTTGCATCTTCATTTGCATATTTTCCATCCACGGATGAATCTATTAATAACAACAAAATTCTTCCCCCTTATCAGCAAAATCAAGGTCGTAATATATCAGCATTAAAAATCTCTCTTATAAGCTCATATTTGGGATAAAGAAAATTACCTAGCTTGAGTCTCTGGATCTTCTTCGCATACGAAAGTAAGTTTTAGCAAGAACTATAAACCACTAATTTAAGCCACTCCTACATAAGAAAAAAGAAGAAGAAAAAAGAAAACAAAATGAATTTAGGAAATTAAAATTAGTAATTGATAATTAATTTGATTTACTCATAAAGATGATCCCTTAAGTAGTATATGTACCCTCTGCGGGTTGATACCAGCAACAGCAACATCAAACTTTATAATAGATATACCTATTTCTTGAACACCAAAGTCACATAGCTTGAAAAATGTCATTGGTAAGGAGTATCTCCTGCAATATAAATAAGTTATTGGTATAAAAAGAAAGAGATAAGAAACCATCTTTGGCTGTGGAAACATGAAGGGCAAGAGAAAGTCGTGAAAAAATAAAAACCTTTCGCTGTGGTTCTATGGAACCCTCAAATAGAGGAAAATTTCAACAGTTGATTATCTCTAAAAGTAGAAAAATTAAACGGTAAAAACAATTAAAATGAAGAGTTTGTAGAGTAAGAAACCTGGACATAATCCAAACAATAATTGGATGTGGAAAGATGAAGGGCAAGAGAAAGCTGCTTTCGTTGTGGTTCTATGGAACGCTCAAATAAATGGAAATTTCAGCAGTTGATTGTCTTGAGGAAGGAGCAAAAAAAGTGGATTTAGGATATATAATATTACTGGAAACCACAAAAAAATAGAAATAAAATACCTACTTCCAATCTAAAGATCCGGTGGTGGCAGGAAAAAGGTTTTGTAAATTGCAAAAGAATCGGGTTTGAGCATATTAGCTTGTTCTTCTTGAGAATGGCGAGAAGAGAGGCTTCGTGAAAATTACGACGGCAAGAGAGGTTCAGTGTTCTATTTTTTTTTTCAGATCTGATGAAATTTAGCTTAAAAACCTGTAAGGAAAATATTATTAAAGCTAATTTTTAAAGCTTAATTATAAGGAACTAGTTTTTAAGTACCTAATCATCATTATCTCTATATATCCAATCAAATTGTAAATAAATGAAAAGAAAATGTTAACAATTTCTTAAAAAAGATAAATAAAATACTCAACGTAGGAAGAAGCGTACAACCTTTTCTTTGTTTCAGCTTTCATATATATATATATATATATATATATATATATATTTAGTTTTCATAATTTGATTATAAAGTTTAGAAACAACAAGTTTATTCTTTTCAAAATCTTTGATGGCTAATGCAACCTCTTTCACTTTTGTTGCCAATTTTTCTCGATACCATTATCTTCAAAGTCACATTTCCTTTTCCCATGAGATTTCTTTTTAGATGAACCAATGGTTGTTGAAGATGCTTCTTTCCCTTTTGTCACATCTTCAAACTCAACATTATCATCATCATGTGTTGTAAAATCCATCTTAGTGTTCACATCCGATTGTATATCACTAAAAAACTTAGTATAGGTCTTGCTGATAATATTTTTTCCTACAACAATTGGCTTCTTATCATATTTTTCAATTTTCTTACTAAGATATTTTTTAAAATTAGGATTTTCTGATTCAATAACACACAAAAATATAATTAGTACACATGGTCCATACAAAAACTATAATACCATGCAACTACTTAAATCAACCAATACATATGCAATAACTATCTAAATCAACATTGAAAGCTAAAAAAGAAAACTTGCTTGCACTTCTTTATCACAAACATTCTATGTGGAACGCCTTGACTCCAACCACCAGAGAAATTGTCTGCTTTGGATCAAGCCGGTTCCATCCCATACTAGATTGGTAAGACTCACACCGTTTTATCTCGTAGGTGAAATGAAAACTTCCCAGGAAGTCACCCATCCTAAGATTTCTTTTAAGTTAGCACGCTTAAGCTTGGAGTTCTTCCAACTCTCCATCCATTCCACCAAAGCACATCTGATGATTAGTTACCCTCTTTTCGATATAAGATCCGATTCATTCCTGTGTCTCGCATTCCACTACCCTAGCTAGCCTACCATCCTAGAAGCTTACCAGGAGCCCTACTCTACCCGCCCACTTAGGATCGCTTTGCCAGGTCGGGATGTCACAAGATATGTACGCTAGGTGGAACTCTACATATTTGATATTAAATGCAACACAAAATTTTGACACAACATTTAAAAGATTTCAACATCAAGATCCATCTTTTATGCTTAACCTTAAAGAGACAACTAGGGTGCCATCCCATGTGGATTAGGCAAGTGTGAGGCAAACTGTAGAATTTTAGGAGCTTTTTATGAGCTTACATGGAAAATTTCGAATTCATTGTATGTAACATCTGATATTTTTTTCATGAAATTAGTGAAGTGTATTGCTAGTAAAAAGAATGGCTAGATAGTGATGATTTAAATGTGCAACTTATGGAGAACAAAATGATTAATAAATTTGACGAATATGGAGAGATCCTTATAAAATGAACAAGCTTATGTATGGGCAAGAAAAGGGCTTGATTTTGGCAAAGAGCATAAGAGATGTTGTTTTTTAGTTATTTCATGAATATAAAAAAAATACTCCAACTTAAGCAACCACTTCATAGCATATTCACTCAATTTTCAAGAGAAATTAGTCAAAATGGTGGGTCCAAAAAGAAAGTTAGATTTGAATTCGAGAATGAATTTCTTATGTAAAAAATAGAATGGTGATATGAGTAACAGATCTGATTTAGATTGCTACTTGAATAAGAGAATAGTTGCGGTAGATAAGAAAGACTTGGATATATTGCAATGGGGGAAACTAAATAGCTACATATTTCATATTCTCTCATAAATGGCTCGAGAAATATTAGTTTTCTTTGTTTCTACTATTGCTTTGGAGTCTTTCTTTAGCACTAGAGGAGGAATTCTTAATGGTTTTTGAAGCTTTTTATCTCTTAAAGTAGTTAAGGCTCTCATATATGCACAAGATTGGTGACAATCTAAATCTCGGCTAGTTGATATTGAGGAAAATTTAGATGAAGTTGAAAGATTTGAAGAAGGTATGTATAAATAATTGCTTTAGAATAGTTTTTCTATATTTTCTACTTTGTTGTTTTCATTTTTATTTTGCAACAAATGCGATTTGGACACTAAGCATTTTTTACATTTGAAAACTTTTTCAGATTTAATCTCTATTGATATTAGTGACACAAATGAGAATTTGAGCAGCGTTTGATATAAGGTAAGTCATTATCATAATACTTCAAAATTCTGCTAGTTTGATTATTTAGCACTTATTGATTTTTTTTTTTTTTTATCAAAATCTAGAAGAAAGTAGGTTGTAATTTGTGAAACAAGATAAGTTGAAGTATCATGTTATAGAAGGCTATGGATGTCAAGATCCATATTTTAATTATAATTTCTATGTTATAATAGATTGCTCAATTTAATGTGGCCGATTACACAAATTGGCCCTTGTACTTGCGCAAAAAAGTCTTTTGGCCATTTTAACTTTCAAAATGACCTTTTAGCCCCTCCTAAACTAGTTCTTTTGTAATTTATACATGTTTGGCCATGTAAGAAATTGAGGCATGATATACACTCACCAAATTAGCGAGTTAAATCTGCAAGGATTGCATGATGTGGCAGCTACATCATCAATCAAATGCATAAATTGTCCTCTGTACTTACACAAAAAGATCTTTTGGCCATCTCACCTTTTAAAATAACCTATTGACCCTCTAGACTTATTGTTTTTTATTTATGTACTAGCCAAGAAATGATGTTTTTCCACATCAACGCGTGCTATGCATTTAGGCAATCTGTCTCTAGTCAGACATGCATAAATTACAAAAAAAATAAATTTATGGCGCCAAAAGATCATTTTGAAAGTTGAGGTAGTCAAAAGACTTTTTTTTGCACAAATATAGGAATCAATTTATGTATTTAGCCAATCTAATTTGATTGTATTTGAGATTTCACAGTTTTTTCTTTGTAATTTGTGTTATTAATTTCTATTGGAGCCATGAAATTATTTGGATATTTTTTTTTAATTTTCCATGTATCTATAGTCATGAATTATTTCTTGCGAATTCTGCATCTTTGGAACATTTTTTTCATTTGAATTAATAGTGATAGGTTTTTGCATCTTTGAAATAGATTTGTGTCATTGGGACATGTTTTATATCTTCATGGGTATCGGTAAGAACTTTGAGATTTTCCAGATGAAAGATGTATTTTACAAGTTTAATTTTTTATCTATGTTAAAATTATCAATTCACTGTATTGAATTGCACCAATTCGGTCAACAAATAAAAATTTGGTAAATATCAAAATTCATTTAGTAAATGATAAAGTAAAAAATATAATTCGGTAAATCGGTAAATCCGGTTTGCTCCATAGATTACAGATTTTTACCCTTTGTCCACTCTTAACAGAAAACAACAGTTTTCTATCTCTATACATCCTAGTTGCTTGTTCTAAAAAGCTTATAGGATACAAAGGAACAAAATTTGTACACCAACAAACATGACCCTCCATCAATTTTCGTGATTTAGGCTAGAAAATATCCAAAAAATAAGAAAAAACACAAGAATATATTTTGTAGGAAATTTGAAAGAAATAGATAAAACCAGTAGCCTCAGTTCTCTTTAAAATTTCTTATGCCATCTCTTTTAAAAGCATTTCAATCAAAGATATAGGGTATGTTCGACAATATTAGTTTTAATAGTTATAAGTTGTCGTAGTAGCTGTTAGCTTTTACCTTGTAGATGTTTACAGAGGATTTTAAATTAGAAGTGTTGGGTAAAAATAATTGTTTAATTAGTTATTTAATTTAAAATGATAAAAAAAACATTAGTTGTTTAATTAATTAAATTCAAAGAAAAAAATGGGTATGATTATCAAAAAAATTAATTAATCTTTGTAAAATACTAAAAGCCAAAATAACATTTCATAAAAAGCTCCCTCAAACTCTAAAAGCTATTATAAAAGTTACATTATTGAACGCTACAATTAATAGAGATAGAGTTTTGACTTGATCAAAGCACTAAAATATACCTCAAAAGTTGTTGCTGAACATGGCCATAGAGACCAAACCGAATAGCATTTAATGAAACTTAACAAAAATCCAAGCAAATTAATGTAAGAAATTACCAAATCCTAACAATAATTAAATAATAACAAATAGAGTTCTCAAATATCTAGAAAAAAAAAATTCATCAACTTCAAATTTTCTTTTGTTTGATTGTAGAAAATACATAAACTGAAAATAGCAAAAATCCTCACTTGTTTTTAGCTAAATGTGAATCTGAAGAAGACTATGATGGTCGTTGTCAACTTGAAGATGGAAACTGTAGATTGCGGATCAAGTTTGAGATGGAGAGCTTGGTGGTCGTCATTAAGTTTCTTTGAATTTGGTGGTGGTAGGTAATGGTTTGCAGTTTTGGAGGCTATTATAAATTGTTTTCCCATCTTTTAAATGAGAAGTTATATTTCATTGACCAATCTAATATTTTTTGACTAATTTTCTTTTAATCTCTAAACAATAAAAAAATTATGAAAAAAATTTACAGTAACTTATTTTCGACAACCAATTGAAAACCTACATATTACAAAAATTACTATATTGGCATGGTCCAAGTCTAAAAAACAAAGAAGTCATAGTCTAGTCCAAGCTTGATCTGCCAAGTAATTGAACTCAGCCAATATAAGCTATTTAGTGTCCTATTCTACGACTGATATAGATTATGCCATAAGGTTAAAGTACTAGTCAAACATTGACTATCAATAAGGAATCTTCTAAACTTCTATAGGACTATATATTCTACTTCAAAAGTAGGGTTGATCAACTTCAATAATCTCTATAATTTTCCAAAGCCTTAACCAACCTAACCATTGAAGTATAGATAAGAATTTCGCTGCCATAATGTTTCAGTCTATAGTTCCACTTATAATCGATGATGCTATTTATTGTTCGCATCTATACCTACAAATTTATACCTTACCATGTATCAATGACTCTATCTATGTGAATACATAATAGAGCAACTTCCTTAGCCAATTCCTTCAAAAATCCATAATTGATCATTTAAAATCTTCGTAAAATAAAAAATTAAACCATGGTTAAAAGCTAGAATAATAATAATAATAATAATAATAATAATAATAATAATAATAATAATCCCAGAACTTCTAGAAAAAAGAGATATTACTCTAAGGAGAACCTTCTCCTAATGGAGTCTTAGAAGATCATTAAGAAGTGTGGGTCCCTTTTATATGTATGGCACACAACCCAAGAGGGGGGTGAATTGGGCTTTCTAAAAATTTTGCTTTCAAAAGTACCAGATTAGAATCTGTTTGCAGTGGAATTAGAATGTATATGTAAGAGACAATATTTAGATTAGAATACTCTTACAACACAGTTCCAAGATTAGAAAAGCTGTGTGACGTACAGTTATAGAAATTTGAACTGACTCACAAGCCTTCTTGCAAGATTAGAACAACTCAGTGAAGAGAAGTTATCAAGATTAGAACAGCTTCGCTGAGTTACTGCAAGATTAGAAGGACTGTTCTTCAGAAAGAGATGAAAAAAAAAAATTCTTTTCACTTGGATGATTTTTCTTGAAGAACAGAGATGAAAAGAAATCGAAGGGGGTTGAAGAGAGAGCTTTGAGAGATTTTGAAAGTTTGAACAATGGCTCCAACTCTTGTCCAACATTGAGAAGGAGAAGTATAAATTCTTTTATAGAGAGATGAAGACAGTTTACCGTTTGAGAGAGAAAATTTAAATTTAATGAGACTGTCACAAGTTTTGGCAAAAGTGAAACGAGGCATAGGGGGTAATAAATGATCCTGTCCTTTACTTAACACATTGGCGGCAGGTAGCATTTAATGAAGAGTGGAAAGTGCACTAAACCATGGTGGCATTTAAAACCAGAAGACAATTTAGCTGTAACAGAGTTCTAACATCTGTGTTCAGAACCTCTGCTGCAAATCAAAATGCATTAAGTAGCCGTTTGAGAAGATTTACTCCAAAGGTCTTTTGGAAAGAAAAATGTGGAGAGGAAGTTTTGTTCAAATCTTTCAACTTTTCATATTTTAAAATATTTAACAATAATTTTTGAATGAAGGAGAGAGAGAGAGAGAGAGAGAGAGAGAGAGAGAGAGAGAGAGAGAGAGAGTGAAAGAGAGTTATTTTGTGCTTATTATCATTTCTCTCTATCCTACATTAATTGCCTAAGTTACATACCAACTAAAGATGCTTCTCCAAGTCTTCATGGCCTTCAATCATATGTAGGAAATTAATTTTTTTCAATAAATTTTAATAACAGAATCTGCATAAGACAAACTTTAGCATAGAAATAATATATATAAATTTATATGGTTTAACGTTATCATCAAAATCAAGTGGAGAGTTAACCCTTGAGCCGACAAGAAGAATTTGAGAATAATCGAACACTCGAGCTGGCTTAAGAGTAACTCATTGAAGTTGTTAAGAATTTACAAATAGAATTAGCAAAAGCTTGAGAGGAGCTTTGAGTTTTTTAAGATGAGGGAATCGGAGACTCAACCAAATTCTCCACTGAGAAAAATAATCAAGTTGAAAGCAATAAGATTAGAGAGATCAAAACTACTAAAAAAAAGAGTCTCAAACAATAATCTTAAAGGGAACATTATGAGCTTAATATTAAATTGTTAAAGATGTTACAACAACAACTCCAGGCTAAACAGAATGTGAACATTTATGAGCTAGGAAAAAAGTCCCCTTTATCTAACAATATCCTAATTCCCTTATAAGTTCAAGATGTCAACTTTTAAGGAATACGACAGATTTGGTGATCCAATGATCTATCTAGCTTCATTTTCAAACAACCATTTAGTTGTAGGACATTAGTTTATTTGCATTAAGCTTTCCTTGATCCTCATGGGTCCAACTCAATAATGTTGTCAAAGCTTGAAAGCAAGATATATAATATAATTTCTTATTTTATCTAGGAGAATTTAGATTTAATAGTAAATTAATATGACAAATCAAAATTACATTATCTTTATTTTCTCAATCAATTAAATTAAAATTCATAATGATATTTTTGTAAATCCATAAATTTAGAAAAGTATTATTGGAAATCTCAATGTTCCCCACCCATAGATATAGGAATGATCACAGTTCGGTTTGAAGTCGAAACCAAAGTGAAATTAAATCATTAAAACCGACACTTTACCATGGTCTATGGTTCTTAGTTTGAAATCGTAACCGAAATCGTATCGTAAGGTTCGATTCTAGTTCTCCATTCTTTGAAACGAGAACCTACGATTTCGCTTTGAGAAAAACTTGTTCATAAAAATACTTTCAATTTATATTTCTTTCATTATAATTTTTTAAAATAAATTTTAAGAACTTTTATTAATTTGATTTAGTATTTTTCAATAGTAATGCTTATTATTATTATTATTATTATTATTATTCAAGCTATAAATCTAATAATAAATTTTAAAAAGCTTAAAATAAATTATCTAGTTTCAATAGTAATAAACTTTTTTCCAATTTTGGTTCCACTTCTTTTTTAAAATTTGAACAAGTAAATTTGAAACCAAGACAAGGTGGTCTAGAACTGTGGTCATGCCTAGATAGATAGATAGATAGATAACTAGAATTCTGATTGTGAGGAAATGGGCCCGATTTTACACTGTTGACAGCCGATGTGCACATGGATAATACCACATCACTAAGCCGCTTGAATCCCACCTAGACTTGTTATGTAAATTTTATAGTTGCCCTCTCTCTCTCTCTCTCTCTCTCTCTCTCTCTCTCTCTCTAAGTCTTCTATTCTATGTGGTTCACCCTCTCTTCTTCCAAGTCTCATCTTTCTTTCCTTTGGGACCTATCTTCTCTTCTTCTTCTAAATTATTTCTCTCTTCGCTCTTAAATCCTAGCTAGCTGTCATCATCTCATCAACAAATAGCCATATCGTCAATTAGCTGCTGCTTTGATCAATTTTTCTGCCTCTTATCCTTCTTTTAGGGTGTTTTTCTTACTATTTTTTTTGGCTATTTTGTTGCTTTAGGCATTATTTTAGCCTTTCATTTGGCTTTGGTTTGTTAATATTTATTTGGTTCTTTGGAGTTTTTGGTTTTGTTTCTTTACTGATTTTGTTTATCCGATTCTTGTTTCCATTTTGAAGCTCTAAGATATCATATATTTTTTTAATTTTTCTTTCTACAATTTTTTTTCCATATTATAAGCTAATTAAATTTCAAAATCCATATGGGAGTTCTTCTTTTAGCTTTTAGTTTATTTCGGAGAACAATTTTATGAGTAGCTTCAGCACTTTTATTGGTCAAAAGGTTAAACGCTGGTTTTTATAGTGTTATGTGATATAATGTTTAAATTAGCTTTTAGAAATTAAGATAGTATTTTATAAATAACTAACTCATATAACATTTAACTTTTAATATTTCATAAAAAGCTATTCAAATGACTAATAGTTGCTATTAAAACAATTAAGAGCTACTAAAATAGCTAATTTTACTAAACAGATCCTAAAATTTCTAATCTTTTAAAAAATTATTAGGTACGATCTAAAGCTACCTATTAGTATAATTGGAAATACCAAACAATTATTTATTTTGTAAATTAAACTTGTTTTTTTTCCTCCATCATTTTTGAAATATTTCCCAGCCTGCTATAACTTTTTTGTTATTTCATTTTGTAAATTTTCTAACTCTACATTGGTCGGTTTAATGTTTTCGAGTGTGGACTTTTGAAAGTGGTGGTGGAAGCAGAGAGGAAGAGAATAAAAGAGAAGAATTAGAGAGAGAGAGAAAGAGAGAGAGAGAGAGAGAGAGAGAGAGAGAGAGAGAGAGAGAGAGAGAGAGAGAGAGAGTATTTTGGCTAAAATGAAGCGTAAATATGAAATTTCCTTTTCAAATTCATACAGGGTCCAAGTGCACTGCCGATATAGTATCATATTTTTCCACATCAACTTAAAAATGTGGTCCATTTAATTGCAGTCAGAATTCCGACATCTAACATTAGCAAGGAATACTTAATTATACTTTTTTTTTTAAAAGTTCGGATACTATATACATTGGTTCAGGTGGACATGATAACTGTTTCAAAACCGTTATTTTATTTTTAAAATCGTTATTTTTAATTTTAAAAAAAGTGGAACCGAAATCGAACTGCTTTTAAATGATTTTAAAACCACCGGTTTCGATTCGATCTCAATTAAAATCGAATTTAGATTAATTTTTTAACCTTTTTTATTTTTTTAGCTAAATAAAAAAATTAATAATAAATAATAATATTAAATTAAAAAAAGACTAACAGAGCAAATTAATAGTTTTAAAATTTATTAAAAAAATTATATCCATATAAAATATAAATTTAAAATTCTTTACTAGTATTTAATTTCTATAAATTTACTGTAAGAGATATGTCAAAAAATAAACTTATACTTAATTTATATATATTTTTTCAAATTATATTGACCATATATCCTCTTTATTAGAATATAGAGGAATACAGTCCAAATAATTTGCTTATATTTATTTAAGAAATAAAATAAAATAACTATAACGGACTATTTTTCAGTATCTTTTTCAGTGTCGGTAATAGTGATTTATCGGTCTGTTAATAGTACTATCGGTCCGGGACATAGTATTATTTCGGCTCGGAAAAATTACTATAAGTGTCTAATATGTTATTTAATATTTTTGGAGTATGTTTGCATGGATAGAAAATATTTCATAAATATTTTTGGAGAATTGCGGCAACTAATTAATATTTTTTTTAGTGTAGTGTATTAAGAAATAAATGAGGAATTATTTTTGTGGAGTTAATTTAATTAATTTGTGGAGTTAAATAATATTTGGAGGAGAATTATTTGAGGAATATTTAGAGCCATTGGATGAGATTACCTGAGACTTGATCTTGGCCATTGATTTAGCACAAAATGAGAAGCAAAGTTTGACTTTGCTACTTAAATCACCAACACTTTCTCTCTCCTCTCTTATTCTTTTCCTCCACGCCAACTTCTTTTTCCTTCTTCCTCCATTTTTCTTTCATTTTTTACCTCCAAATACCACTAAACCACCTAATTAAATCATAGGATTTTGATTAAACCTTGAGAATTAAGTAGTAGAAGCTTGAATTTGGAGTTTCTAAGCTTTGGTTTTAGAGTTGCCATTAAAGGAGTTAAGTTGTAACTTTTGGTTTTTGTGATTTATTAAGTCTAATTTTAGGATTAGCCATGGAATTCATGCATTAAGTCATGCTTTTTTCTTTTCTAGTGTTAATTTTGATTTTAATAAACTTTTTTCCTACTTTGAAGAGATTGGTGAACCCTCCATCAAAGGCAAGGAGAAAGCCAATGATAGAGTTTTTAAGCTTGTTTAAGCTTGAAAAAGAGGTTAGTGCAATAATTTTCTAGTTTCCCTTTCATTCTCTTAAGTTTTAAATTTTAAATTTTTGATGAATTTTGATGTTAGAGGTGTACTTAGGGTGGACTGGAAGTCATTTTTGACCCTCTTATAATTTTATTTACTTTTGACTTCTCCATTAAAGTCACAGTTCTATTTCTTAGCTTTCCAAAAACATCCTCTTACATTTAATTCCAATACATGTAGCTCAACTTATGATTTAAATACCAAAACTGGTTTTGTTATGGCATCTCACTTGTATATCCGAATTGACTGTCCCTTTTGGCCATTAAAATGACAAGATAATATCTTAGGTTCTTCATAAAAGTTGTAGTTCTACTTCTTAGATTTCTAAATCATCCTCTTGTGTCCAATTTGAATACATATAGCTCAACTTATGATTTTTATACCAAAACTGGTTGTGCTGAATCGTGTTGGATTGTTGGTCTGTGTTCTTGGATTTCTTTCACCCTCTTAGAAAATGATCTGGACTATGATCCCTCATGAAATTTGTAGTATTTTGTCTTATCTTTCTAAAGAATTAACTTTCACTCAATTTGAAGTCTTATAACTTCAGTTATACCTTGAGAACACAGCAAAAGTCAGGTTTATGAAATTAATTTGGAAATAAACCATTTCCCTTTCATTCTCCATGGTTGGCCGAACCCTTATTTGGTGAAGGACACCATACTCTTTGTGATTTCTATGCTTGATTTAAACTTTAATAAGGTTGTTATTAAGAAATTTGTTGGTGGTTAAGATTTCTCTTTCGAATTTTGGTGTTTAAACATTTTAGTAAGACTTAAAGAAGATTTTTAAAGTATTAAAAGAATATTATGGTTACTTGTTTGAGAAATGGATTTAATAATTTTAAAGAGTGATTTTTAAATTGATAATTAGTACTTTTAATGGAGGCATTATGAAAGAAAGGTTTTTGCTTGAAACATGAATTGATTTTGTTGGATTTTACAAGTTGTAAGTTAATTGATTTTGAAATAATAAGTGTTAATTTTAAAATGTTTTTGAATAAGAAATGGTGAATGAGAAATGAGACTATTTATGGAAGAATTTAATTATTCTAAGCTCTACCATACGTGATTGACATGTGGTATGATGAGATTATTGTGATATATGAGCATACTCGGGTCATTAGCCCGTATTATTGGTGGAGATATGATCATATGCTAGGGTTATCAGCCCTTATAAATAAGCGGACGCACTTATTATTGTGGTGCTTGCATATACCACGGTGGCCTCAGGTCACGATTGTGTAACTGGTGGGTGACGCTTTCACAGGCCACGATTATGTGATTGGTGGGTGGCGCTTTCACAGGTCACGATCGATTCTATTTACATTCTTTCAGTATCGGTATGAGTTTTAGATAAAATAAAAATGAAAATTTTAATTTATTATATTGAAACCGAAAAACATATTGGCATTTACAATATTTTCTTTTTTATTTTGAGTTGGTATAAATTTTTAAGTATGAATTTCTTGTGATCTTTCAAATATTTGGATTTGATTAATATGATTTCAGTATTTAAAAAAATATATTGTTTGAAATTATTTATTTGGTGTCCCTTGGATATTAGCACTACTGAGTCTTCCACTCAGCGTGTTGATTTTTATCACGCGCAGGTTGTGAGCTGTGGGTGCTACGCGAAGACCGGATAGGTAACATAAGAGTAGAAGTATTAATTTTGGATAGAATATGTTTATTAGGTGAATAATGGCATGTATGAATTTATTATAACAAATTTTGATGTTGTAAATATTGTAATTATAACTAATGAAATCGGTGGCCGATTAAGTATTATTATTTGATTTCATGAATGATATATGAACGATGATGTATATTTTCTTGAATGGTTAATTATATAATAAGATGACTTGACATTATATTTTTAGAAGTACTGTGCGACTTGGTATAATAATTTGGAGTTGAGGTTTGGAGGATTGAACATTGGAAGTGCTTTGTTTTCTTTGTATGGCAAGTCGATTTTTAGAAAAAATTCTTGCAAATTTTTTTTGTAGGAATTTTCCTATGTTTTTATTTATCAAAAAAATAATTTTTATCAAAATATTACTTGGCTCCTTATGAAAACTAAACCACTTTTAATGTATATTTCGGGTTCATCAGGTATAATAAGTCAGTGCTCCGGCATCGAATGTGACATCCGTCATCTGGTTCTTCAAGATTGGGCGGCGGCGGCTGTTACAATAACTCGTTTATATTAATTATTGTTACCACCAGATATTTTCGTTGATGATGCATATGTGCTCATATCGTATAAGATTTGAATTAAAAAAATTTAAATGAGGAATAATTGTTTCTTTTTTTTCAACTTATAATTTACAAATTATATTTATATTAATAAATTTTAAAATGATGGTAAAGTCACTAAATTTAATAATAAATAAATAAAATTAATTTAATAATTAAAAATTATTTATAAAGTGTGATATTTTATTTTTTTTAACGGTTTCAAATCGAAACCGCCGATTTTAATTTACAAATATAAAGAACCGCAACTGATTTTAATTTACAAATCACTGGTTTTAGTTATAGTTTGAAACTTTAAACCGTTGACCATGATTCAATTTTAATTTCGACAGATTCAATTTTAGTTTAATTTCGGTTTAAAATCGAACCGTGGTCAAGCCTAGATTCAGGGTAAAATAGTAAAATTTATAAACTTCAACACTAATTTTATTATTTATCCAAAAATAGATATTTCACAAGCCGGCTTCCTCCCACTTTGCCGGGAGGGGTCATTCAAAGTTTTTATATTTTATTATTACTATATTAAACATTTTTCCTACACTTATATCTCAAATTATTAATTTAAAAAATTTTATTTAATTGTGGATTTTATTTTATTTCTATTTGGAAATTAATTTTTTTATTTGGTAAGGGATTATTCAATGAATATTTCTATGATTTGTATTTAATTAGGGATAATCAATATTAGTGTTTGTTTCCAGTTAATTAAAAATTTAAAATATAATAGAGTTAGATAATAATTTTATTGCAGTGAACTTTTTTTATATAATAGAAAACTCCGTATTAATGGTAAGTTTGATGTTAAAATAATTGATATTTCACATTATTACTTACTGTTAAAAGAAAAATTAAATCGGTGGCAAAAATTTAGTAACATTAAGCTTATTGAAATAAAATTAAAGCCAGATTGCTAATAAAGATAGGATTTGGTGATTACAATGAAATCTTATGTAAATTAATTAATATTAATATTAATAATGTTATATTTTTAAATACAAATGCTAAAAGGTATTAAATTAAATTATAATTTGAAATGTTTAGAAATATACAATTTTTCATTTTCCATAATTGAATAAGTTAAATAGACTTGAAAAATACTTTTCAGTTTCATTAGATATCACGAAAGATTATTTTAATATTTTTAAATTATTAATAGAGTAAAGCAAAAAGTTTAATAAAATTGATTGATTATTTAATTTTAATGAACATGATCAATATTAATTATGTTTTAATTTTATATTTTATTTTGAAATTTTTATATTATTATAATCATTCAAGCAATAATTACTTTTTTTTTTTCAAAGCAGTGAAAGTGAATAGTAATTATAATAATTAACGAAGAAGAAAAATGGAACTGAGAGCCAATGCAATCTGATATTCGCAAGTGGCATATGTATTGAAATTCTGGGCATATTTGGTGAGCCCAAATTATCAATACTCAGTTAACAATGATGGCCCACTTAGTTTCATTTGTCATGAAGGGCAAAATAATAGTTATACTGTTTCATGAACAAAAGGGCAAAATAAGAATAATAGGAAAAATGGTATGGTTTTTATGGAAAAACACTATTTCTGTGAATAGTGTTTTTGGGTTGAATTTTAGTATATATATAATATCTAGGAGCTCTCATGGGCCAAGGCCTACGTTCCCCAAACCCCGGGCCCGTTACCCTCAAACGGGAAGAAGGGTGCAAATTCCTAATCTGCCCTAAAACCCAAATGTCGCCTGCTTCAATTAGAACTAAAACCCTAGCTTTCTTTCTGCATCGCTTCACTCCTTTTCTCCAAGCTCTGTTTCGCTCTTTTCCTGGCCGTCGCGTGTTGGACCCGCTAACTCTGTTTTTCTCTTCTTCTGTTCATCAATAAATGAATAATGTTCTATACTGATTTAATATGTGTGCTTCCTAACAGCAACCAGTAGCAACCATGATGAAGATAAAGGCCCCAAAGAAAGGAAGAATCAAGCGCGAGCTGGAAAAACGCGCTCCAAGATTGGTGATTTAAAAGGACCCTTTAATTGATTTCTAAAATATCTGGTTTTCCTAGAATTTTTCTAAAATTTTTTGTGTTTTTGTTATATCCCAGGTTGAAACTGGGAAGAAGACACTGATACTCCAAGGTACAAAGACTAGCAGTGTATTGAATGCTGTTTTGATGGATTTATATCATCTAAAGAGGGAGAGTGCTGTGAGATATACTCGTAAGAATGATAATATAAGGCCATTTGAGAGCGGCGGCGAAACTTCTTTGGAGTTCTTTTCGACGAAAACGGACTGCAGCATTTTTGTTGTAAGTTGTTTCATCTTAATGATTATTATTGATTTGTGGGATATGTTCAGTTTGATGGATTTCTTCTTGTTAGGAAATTTGTATGATGATGGCATTGAAATTCAATTCGCTTCTCAGAACTGGATATTTTGAGCACTTGGTTTAAGGATTTGTCATTTTCTTTTTTGCATCTTGCTCTAAGTCTTCCGTAGTTGATATGATTGGTAATAAGAAAGTGCTTGGTACGCATGCATGTAAACTTACAATGATTTAGTGGTTTATTACAGAACTTGAGATAGGGTATAAAATAATTATAATTTGTGGGCTTCTCGTTTCTATGCCTATGCCAGCAAAGACGAAAGAAGCAGCCGTTCGTTTTACTATTAACTCTATTTTGGGCGGAACTAGTGCTAACTAGCATTTGCACAGTATGTTCTTCACTTTAACACTAGAAAAATTTTCCTTATTTTTCAATTTATATTAGAACTTGTCCAGCAAAATATTTGATCTGTTTCTTTTTTGTGTACTATTGCCATTCAAACAAATTATTCTTACAGTTGCTATTCTGTTCCATATGCATCAACAGACAGTTGCATGGGCCTATGATTAATTTTTATTTTTTTTCCTACTTTATTTGATATATATGAAGAATGAAATATTTGGTGTTGTACTTAACAAATCTAAAATTCTCTGGTCATTCTCTCTTCTCTACTAGTGATTTGCATATTGCAGTATTTACTGAAACATATTCAATGGCTTGTTTTTGCAGTATGGTTCCACCTCCAAGAAACGCCCTGACAATCTGGTGCTGGGGAGAATGTATGATCACCACATATATGATCTTGTAGAACTAGGGGTTGAAAATTTTAAATCTATGTCTTCATTCACATATGACAAGAGACTAGCTCCACGTGTGGGTTCCAAACCTTTTATTGCTTTTATTGGAGAAGGATTTGAAAGTGTAGATGAATTGAAACATTTGAAGGAAGTTTTGCTTGATCTCTTACGGGGAGAGGTATCTTTCTGCTAGTGTTCTGCTTCTGGTTCTAAAATTTGAAAGAGTACTGATAGAAGTGTGGATCTTATTTGTGCAGGTTGTGGAAAACTTGAATCTTGCTGGTTTGGACCGGGCATATATATGTACAGCTGTATCTTCAAATCGGGTGGTACTTACTCACTGTGCGATCAGGCTAAAAAAGTCTGGCAATATTGTTCCTCGGATCGAATTGGCAGAAGTTGGTCCTTCCATGGATTTGGTAGTTCGCCGTCATCGTCTTCCTAACGAAAGCCTAAGGAAAGAAGCCATGAAAACAGTTAAAGATCAGCATAAGAAGGTCGGTGAACTAAAATTTCCGACTTTTTTTTTTCGAGAATAAAATAACATGTCGTTAACCAGAGCCTAATTGCTCATTTTCTGCTTGCAGATTAAAAATGTCAGTGCAGATGCTATACAAGGGAAGATTGGAAAGATTTATATTCCTGATCAAAAGGTAAGGACACAAATAATATGCGGGAGATGGTGAAGCTTCCGCCATTGCAGCAAGATATCTGTTTCTCTCTCTGCACATGCTTTCTTCATTCTGTTTTTTGTACGGTTTACATATTATTTTTGCTTTTGCTTGTGCAAGACTTTATTTAAATGATTTTCTTCCATTTAGATTGGAGATATGGCACTGCCCAACAAATCGAAAGGAGTGAAGAGAGAGCGTCGTGAAGCAAAGATGAAGAATGGGAACAATGAAAATGCATCAAAAAAGCTGAAGGAAGATTATAATTAAATCGGTTTGTAGGTTGTTTCTTTACTAATTTTCTGTCGCACTTCCTTCCGCATATACTGTCTGAGATGCTGCCTGCTCTGATGAAATGGAAATCAAAAGGTAGTATAGATATAAGATGCATGAGATTTTTTTTTTCTTTTAATTTCTTCACTCTCTAGATTTGTATGTTCATGAAAATTTTGTATTCGCTCCGAGAAATGTATTAATTTAATCACAAATGCTTTAGATTTGTGTGCTTGTGAACTGGCTGTGGTTAAATAACTAGATGAATTAAGTAGATGATTTTATTTTTTCTTTGATCACAGACGAAATACTTGGAGAATCAGATCTTCCAATTTGAGTAATTTGCAGATTTCCAATTTGAGTAATTTGCAGATTCTTGTTAGGAGGCGGCTTCTCCATGTAGTTTTGATTTCTCTCTCTCTCTCTCTCTCTCTAAAATATTTTAATGCAAGTTTCTCAAATGGAGATATGTTGGAGATGTGAGTATATTACGAGGAGGAGGTTTAACATAGAAAAATTTAATTTTGAGAAAGAAATTGGTATGTTCGAAGAGCTACATGGATATAATTCAAAAAAGAAAAAAAGTGCAAGCACGAACACTAACTTTCAAAATCAACTTAATAAAACATTGATTCATCTATCCTCTGTTTTTCTCACTCAACTTATACGTAAGTAATCCCACAAGTATGTTCTTAGAATTTCGTACTCTTCGAATTAGGCTTCGTGAAGACAATCATGCATTAGGGAACGAATCAAGACTGTTCTCAAATATAGAGCTTTTGTCGCCAAGACGTTGAATTGAAGGCAGGTCAAGAGATGGCAACCAAGAAGCTAGAGATCAACCCATTGGAGGAGCACAATGAGTTGATGCGTCGGTCCCCATTATTATTGGTGTTGTTGAGATCGAAACAAAAGGGAAAAAATAATGCTTGTGGGTTTTTGTAGATGGAGAGAGCCAAAGAATGGTGTTGTTGAGATCGAAACAGAAGGGAAAAAATAATGCTTGTGGGCTTTTGTAGATGGAGAGAGCCGAATAAAAGTGTGTTTTGTGTTCTTTATAATTTGAACTGGCAATCCACAGTGAATATCTTTATTTATAATTTTAGAAATATTGTCATAATATTTTAAAATATAAAATTTAATTAAAAAAATTATAATTTAAATTATTTATAATTTTATATTTTTTAATTTTGTTGAAATTATTTAAATTAAAGAATATTTATTTTAAATTCAAAATATTAAACTAATTATATAAAAATTAATGTCTATAATAAAATTGAAAGAAAAGGAAATATATATTAAAAATTATTGATTTTAATTTATTTTTTATTTAATAAAATTTTTTAGACAATATTAAAAATAATAAAATAAATGACATTTGAAATTCAATCATAGATGTATATATATTATTTTTAATGATAATTTCATACAAACCATTTATTATATAATCTATTAAAATTTTTTTAATTTGATAGAGTAATAGAAATTAAAAGAAAAAAAAATATATGAATGTCGAAAAGAAATTGTATAAAAATTATTGATAAAAAAAAGATTGATTTTACCAAATCTCACAAAGCTCTCTCTATTTATAGTCTAACATTAAGCAATTATGGCAATTTAATATATTATCATTAAAAATAATAAAAAAAACCTATATATTACAATTTTAAGACAAATAAATATTGAAACTTTTAGATATTCATTATTAATAAATATTTTTATCATTAACCTTATCTCTCATTCTTTTAAATATAAAATTTTCATTCATAATAATAAATGATAATTATAATTGATTATGATATTCAATGTCAACATTATAATAATATTAATTTAATACATTAGTTATAATACATATTAATATGATAATTGAATGACAATTAAAATCAATATTATATAATTTTACTTGTGAAAGAGAATTTACTACATTATAATAATTATATTATTTACTAATATTTATTAATTAATAATTGAATGATAATTACTATCAATATTTATATAAAAATATTATTAATAATTAAATTCCATGTGACTCTATCAAAATTTCAGAGTTTTATGTGACATTATAATTTCTTGAGTCATCATAAAAAATCTTATGTGGCAAGAACAATAGAAGAGCATTGAAGTGCCATATGTCAACTTCTTGGAAAAAAAAAATGCTTGCTTTATATACATACACACACACACACATATATATATATATATATATATATATATTGATTTTGTGGTATTTGTTTACATGAAAATAATTCAAAGTCCAATTTTGGTGATTTTATTTCTGCAGTTATGGTTTGTGTGAGTGGGGTTGGCACTTAAACCAGAGGAATGAATTAAAAAAGGCCTGGTTTACAGAATTAGTCGATCAGTCTATTGACTCCTCGCGCATTCCCGAGTAATGGCAACCTTCACTAGTCCGGTATTATGAGGTACAGAGCGGAGATTTATTGGAGGAAGTGGAGATTCGCTAACATCAATTGAATGGAGGAATATGGAGAATTTAGGGTTTGTGCATAGATTTCCGAAGATTGGAGAGGAAAATTTAATTGATCGAGTAAGATAGAGAAGGGGCAATTTATGATGGCAATGGTGTTATGGAGAGAGAGGAGAGGGGTTGGATTAAGAGAAGCAAAATGGTGTCGATTTTCTGTACGAGAGTGGTTCGAGTTAAAATTAACCCAAACTCAATTATAGATGGCACTTTTTATAATTTTTAATAATTTAATCGTTTACTCTAACCCTAATTTCATTTTGGGATAAATTACATTTAAAGGTATAACAGAGAATCAATGTCAGAAAAAGGTCAAATTAGGATATCATTGCAACAAGTTCTGAAGTTCAGGGTATTTTTGATGTTTAAGCCACTATCTTTACACCCTTTTTAGGTTTTCTAATTTGCTGTTTAATTTCTTTTACGGAGTTCAAATGAAGTCCTACTAAATTGAAGTACGCACAGGTAAAGCCGCCTAAGTACTCTGCTATGGTCTATAGATCAACAAACCGATACTCTTGCCATTTAGGAGGATGCACAAGCCATAGAAGAAATGCAGCTTATTCCAGGAGTTAGCCACCCAAAAATAAATCAAAAAGAAGGAACAAAAAGAAAAGAACAAGAAAAGGATTAACACAACTAACCATAATCAGGCATTATATGACTGAAATGATTACGATCCCAACGAGCACATCGGCATAGATTAACTGACAACGTACATAACGACATAGGTTAGATTACAAAGAACTATCTTCACACAGAAGTAGTCATCCATGAATCAGGGGACGCAGGAATTAGCTAAAAAATTATGGTGCCTCGGTGTTGGCTAGATGGCTTATGCAGAGACTACTTTAACTGAAAATATGCACTTCATTGAAGGCAAATTATATGCTTTGCGCCATAAAATTCATCAAATCCACTGCAAAAGTTCTTCAGAATCTGCAATTAGCAAACAAAATCATAGTCATATGGGTTATAAAAAGTTTCCCACTGTACATGAGTTAGATGGCAGCAAACCAGCATCAAATATCAGCATTCAGACACTCTGAACTTCTTATTATATTATTGACCGCATACTGAGAAGCTGACCAAGAAAAACAATGAATCCTAAGACTTCTATTGCCAACTTCAGAAGAAGATATTTTTACACACGCAGGCAGCAAATGCTGATTATCAGTTATGCACAAGCAGAACAACTATGCCTGCTTTGAGGTTCTTCCTTATCCAAGGATGACACTTTTATCATCTTTCTCATTCTAAATGAAGCTATACACTCGATATACCAACACCTTTTGTGGCTTTATACATGTATGATACTAAGGTGTAGTTTGTTTTGCTAAATTCTAAATGCTGAATTTGAATCAATAGCTTATAGAGCCGATAATTAAGAAGTGATATAAAGAATTGATAGTTAAATGATTAAGAAATGAGAATAATGTCATTTATAACTGCAGGGGACAATTCTGTTCTTTTCATCTAACTTACATAGTTTATTGAATTAGCTCTAAAATGAAGCTTTTTCATTTAGACAAAATTTGTCGTGCAAATCCCAGATAGGGAGCTTACTGGTACAGCTCAAACAAACAATTTATATTTCATTATTATCTGATCAAATAAGTTGCAGGTTCAATAAGCTGCCAATAAAACAAACCAAACAAATCCCTAAATAGAGAAAGATATATGCAGTGCAGTATAAACAGGTAGTCAGATGCAGAACCCTGAGATAACTGAAGTATAGATCATCATCTAAGCTAACACATGCATTACCAATAACTAACAAGAAAACAAACAAACAATAGTAACTTTCAAAACTTACCAAAGTATCCATTCCAAAAAGGCGCCTAGAAAACAGTACCAAATCAATAGGAGTATTATGCTCTATTTCACTGGTTCCACCTGCGAAGTTCGTAACTCAAAAGTATCCATCAGCAAGAACAGCCAAATTGAAACCCCATGGATATAATTCAATTCAACTACACAATGAATCTGCCAAAATGGGCGGATATAAGTTTTTAGAAAGAATGAAACAAAATTGGAAAATCAAGAAAGAATTAGAGTTATTATTCAATCAAATGATCTACATAAAGATATCCAAGTCCCTATATCTAATATCTCACAGGGCAACAAGTGCTGATGCAATTGAAACCCTATGGATCAATATTCTTTGATCTATCATCTTCTGGCTGGCCAGCATGACTCTTGGGCTCATCAGCTGGCCACTTATGCACACCGGAACTTCCTGCTGCTTGTACAGAACCTAAATCCCAGATATCAGAGAAACCGGCACTTGTTCCGAACTCTGGCACATCATAACTGACAAGATTACCCCACAACTCATAGCTAGAACTAGACATACCAGCTTGGCTGTCAAAACCCATGCTCCACACTTCCTCTTGCTTAACGATGCTATCAATCCCAGATGAGAATTCTGGGAAATTCTTTGCTGCCAAATCATCAGGGAAAGAGACATAATATTCAGGACCAACTTCTTGTTGTGGACTCGCAACATTCTTTCCTTTGAACTGCAGATCCTCACTTCCAAAGTTTGAGGGCCCCTCTCCAAACTGCTCTTGGGAATCGATATATCCTTGTGCCACTGCTAGTTCATCTGATATGGCAAAATCATGTGATGCAACATTCTCAACTTCAAATCGGCATTCTGTATCTTCACCCATTTCTACCATACCTTGTAAGGTATAATCAGGAGATTGTTCAATAGGAACAGGATTCACGTCTGGGACCTCAGCAGATACTGGAAGGTTTCCCCACTCAGAACTGTACTTTGCAATTTGTCCTTCAATAGGTGATTTAGGCCCGTGTTGCTGGTTCTGGTGCTTCACAAACTTCCTGTTCACCCTTGAGGAACCAATAACCGCCCGTTCCTTATTTTGCCTAAGACGAGCCAAGAATTCTGGATTCTGAAATAACTTTGCCAAGAAAGCAACCATCTGCTTCTGCCTCTGCTCTGCTGTCTTAAGCCTCTGATTCACTGCTTCCATATGGTGAACAGCTCCATGCTGCTGCTGCTGCAGTTCTACAACCTCCTGCATCATTGTACTCCTCTCCTGCCTCAACCTTTCTATCTCACTTTGAAGTTCCGACTTCCCTGCTTCAGTAGAAGGCCCAGTATAGCTTCCAACAAGCTGGGTTTGCGGTGACTTCCGTCTCTGAATGTTCTTCAACAAATGTCTCTTACCTCGCCGAAAAGCTTCATTTGCAAATTCCCACTTGTCACTATCAATCTTGCGGAACCCCTGAGTGCATTACCCAAAGTGCATCAAATACAAATGATTTAAATAATAAATAAGTGTTTCGTGCAAGAAAAACAGATGTCATTTCTCATGCACACCAAGATCATGACTTGCACTAATTAGAAGTCAACAAAACTAGCGTTTCATAACAGGCATATTCATGGAGACAAACTGACAAACAACAATAAAATATGCTCCACCAGAACTTAGATTCTACCTGCACAAGGAGTAACTCCCCGCTCCAATACACGCTCAGAGGGGAAGAATGTCTTTTCGTTGGTGGTATGAAGATCAAAACCTCAGATACCAAGTAACTATCACCTGAAGGAAGAACCTTTACTGTTTTCTTAAAGCTACAATATCCATTTCATAAAGAAGAAGGTGACCTAACATGGTAGGTGATTCTGCCTCAACATTACAATTCTAATGACAACCCCAAATACCCATTACAATATGAATCCATTACAATTACATTAGCATCACAGTTACAAATCACAAGAACGTACAAATTTCCAAAGGATTCCCAATGCAAAATAATAAAACATTACAAATACATAAATTAGATTCCCTCGATTATCAATTCTTAAAGGATGCACCAATAAAATTTCAGCAACCTCAGATATTTATATACATCACCGGCATGTTAGCACAAAAAGATTCCTCAGCTACATCTACAAGGAATAAACAATGTCAGGACCATTTACAAATTAAGCATCAGTTGAAGAAAAGCCAAAAAAAGATTAAAAAAAAAATAACAAAAGAACCCAGTAAAAATACAATGAGAACAAACAAGTATCCAGCAACGAAAGAACACAACAGCCAAGGAATGCTGTTGTGTTTCTGCAATACCCACATAAGTATTGAGTTGCCGGACAAAACTGGAGAAATTGTTGTGCTTGAAATTACGAGGGAGTATAATCCTAGCAAACTCCACAGGGTCCCACACCACGAAGCTTTCGCCAGTCGTGCCCCACGAAATTATCGGGTCCAGCGTCTGCTCATTGACCAGATCATAAGTTTTAGAGAGAAATGGCGGTACTGGATTTTCCTGTAAGCTCGCAAGAGGCCGAGGCATCCCACCAACGTCCTCCTCCGGAGCGTCATCATCTGGGTCTCCTCCAGCAGATGGTCCTATAGGAGCTGTTTCAGATATAGGATTTGCTTCAAATTCAAACTTCTGTGAAGAAGAATAAACCGATTGTTCCATAGAAGAGAATGCTTCGAATTCCATTAAAGGAGAAGGAAACGAAGCAGATAAAGGAGACCCAGGGAAGTTCATGTCCTCCATAGTCAAAGACCCAGAAGGGAAACATTGAGAGCCCATTACCGGCTGTAATAAAGACGGCGTCGTTTCATGTTCTGAAGCAGAAGAAGAATCAGAAGGTTTATGAGGCGATTGAGAAGATTTTTCGTCTTCTGGATTCATATTTTGTTCGGGTTCGGAGAAAGTATGGCTCGGTTTATCGTTGAGAAATATGAGGTGAAAAGAGTATATATGGGGGTTTTAAAGGTTTCGCCGACAAACTGTTTGATAAAAATCTCAAAAGAGGCGGTGTAACGCTCGATTCTTCTTCCTCGGCTACGGCCATAATTTTTACGAGATATATTTGGAATTTTTCAGGCCTTGCGATTATCTGCAAGAGTAGACTTAACCGTCCGGAGCTGAAGTTCGGTAGTTTCCTGGCAGTTGTTGTTGAACGCTGTGGTTCTCGCTCAAAGGAGACAAGTGGGGTCCATCTGAGAAAGCAGAGCACGGGCACAGCAGATATTTTGATTTCGCCAGGTGTTTTGGTTCTATTGGGCCAGTGTTATAAGTGAAAATATGATAAAAAATTTTGTATTGGCTCTGGAAGATAATATGCTCTGTTTCAGGTTTGAAAATGAGGAGGGCTGGTCATAGTACTTAGTGGCTAAGGTAACTCAGTGGCCAATTAGAGTTTAAACCGAGTCACGTCAGAAAGATTATGAATTTCTATGACCATAAAATGTTTTGGAGGTGTAGACTGTGGACAACCTAAACCAGCATTTTGCATTTTTCTTTTTTTTTTAATCTCCGTGTCAACATCGACAAAATTATTTTTCATTCAAACAAGAGGTAACCCATTAAAATTTAGTTAGTGACAATTTCCTAATCTACACTTAGAAACAAGAAAAACGAAACACCACGTGTCATACACTCCCGTTGAAAAAAATATAAGGCTTTTAGTAAAACCATTTATCAAAACGAAGCAAAATTGAAAGTAATTCTAAGAATAATGTGATGGGAAATAAATTTATTAGAATTGAATGTAATTAAATTTTCTTTTCTTTAAAAAAAACTTTATAATGTAATTAGATTTTCTTTTTTTTTTAAAAAAACATTTTGTTACTTTAACTAATGTAATATTTATTATTGATAGACTAATAATTTATTCAGCACGTTCCGAACAAGGATGTCAGAAGACCGAGCAGTACAGTAAACCCGAATGAAGATACGCTCGAAGGAAGATACCGAACAACATTCAAAACTTGTAACACTCAAATAAAAACTTTGTCAGAGAGCCACAAAAAGTCATCTAAAGTCATTTAAGAGTCTAAGAATATTTTAGCCTTTATGATCAGATTATGTTTTTAGCAGTTACAAACAAAAATTGTATTCATTCAAAAATTGTATTATAAAAGCAAATGTAATAAGGAAAGCAGACACATCAAATATATCATTCAAAAATTGTATTAATCAAACTGGAGCGGTGAGCGTGGACCCCTTTTTTCTAACAATGGCATCTCCAAGCTCTCCTCAAGATCATAATGGTGCTCAGAATCCAAATGCTCAACAATCCGGTTCTCAATCTTTGCCTGAGTTGTTAGCCAATAATCCACCTATTTTAAGCTAAGGCCATATACCTAGTAGCTCAAGTCAACCTCAACTTACTGACCCGCAAGTAGCAAGAGCCTTGTCTGAAGCCTACAATAATTTTTCTTCTATTTTAGCCAGATTTATGCAATCTCAACTAACCCCACAACCTGTGCAACAACACCTCCGCTATACTTTAAGAAATGGCAAACAAGTTGCTATTGAGGTAGAAGGGAAGTATCTAGAATTTTCAAATGATACTGAGTCATCTTGGAAAGCCACCAACCAGGATGGTGTCGAACCCAAAGATCACTCTATCGAAAGTTTTCGTCTGAGAATTAAAGAAATCCTCGAAGAGTACAGAGTATTAGGACATCATAGTGATTATGGATTGAGAAATGATTCTCAATTGTCACATGATATCCTGGCAGAATCATTTCCTTCTAAGTTCAAGATGTCAAGTTTCCAGGCCTATGATGGTACCATAGATCCAAGGAGTCATCTTGCCAATTTTTGCACAATAATGCATATTCAAATAACCAACGATGCACTATTGTGTACAGCTTTTCCAGCGACTTTGAAGGGTCCAGCCCAAGAGTGGTATCAGATGCTAAAGACTGATTCCATTTCCTCTTTTGACCAACTTGCATTAGCATTTAAGGCCTGCTTCATCACGAGCATTCCAAGCAAAAAGATCTCTTTAGATTAATTAAATCTGGTTGCAAACTTATCTTGCTAAATTCCAGAAGCTACCCATGCAAATTAAAGATTTAAATACTGAAGTAGCCATTAGTACTATGGCAAAAAACTGTAAGTATGGAAAGTTGTTTGATTCAATTAATATCTATCCACCACTTTCCTTTGCAGAATTGATGGTAAGGGCAAATAATTATATCCGGTTGGACGAAGCCTGAAAACAACAACAACAAACCCATAAGACTATGCATGATAAAAAGAAGAAAGATAACACTTGAAGAAGATCTCCTATAAGATTCGGTAGATCCTATCATGCTCGATCTGGTCATATTCCAAAGCCATATTCCTGAACAAAGGAATCCGAGGAGCAGCAATTCACCCCATTAACAAGAAGTCGAACATATATGTTGAATTGGATTCAAAAGCACAGTGATGTAGTATATCTCACTTGTCTTAGAATTATGAGGGAAAAATTCTCATCTTTCCGGAATAAGAGTAAATATTGTGCATTTCACAAGGATGTTGGACATGATACTGAATATTGTTGGCAGCTTAAAAAGGAAATTGAAAAATTGATTCAATGTGGTATTCTTAAAAATTTTATGCAGGAACGAATAGATTCAAATATTGATGATAATAAAGATAAAAGGTCATCCTCAAAAACTGAAACTATTAGTGTAATCAATACAATATTTGGAGGGCCAATAGGTGGAGATAGCCAGTCAACTTGAAAAAGAAATGCTTGGGAGATTTACTCCCTTTGTGAGAGAATACCAGTCAAACAGCCATCGATTATCTTTACCGAGGAGGATGGAGCAAGAGTGCAGCATCCACATGCTGATGCGTTGGTGGTACAAGCCATCATTGAAAATTATCGAGTAAAAAGAATATTAGTAGATGATGGCAGTATATTAAATTTATTAACTTTTGAAGTTTTTAAAGCTTTACAATTAACTCTTGATGATTTAAAAACTGTTCGTACTCCTTAAGTTGGCCTTGTAGGAAAACAGATTCAGGTGGAATGATCTGTTCAGGTCTCGATGGAATTAGGGGATGAGGAACATACTAAAAAGTTTTGTGCGGAATTTGTTGTGGTTGACATCCCTTTCCCCTTAATGCAATTATTGGAAGGCCGGTGTTATATGATTTAAATGCTTTTACATCAATTAAGTTTTTTACCTTAAAATTTTCTGATAGTAATAAAGTGATTATAGTCAAAGGTGATCAAAGGGCAGCAAGGGAGACATTTATGGTGGCTTTAAAAAGCTCTCGACCTGCTGTGAATAGTTTACTCACAAAGCAAAAAGAGCCTCAAATAGAAAGACCTCAGCAAAAAAGGAAGAAGCAGAATCGTTTGATATACCAAGACCTCAAACAAAGCTGAATCTCGAACCTGAGGTGCCACCTATTGAAGTTGAGCTAGAGGCAGGAAAAAAGGTAAAAATAGGAGCGACTACTAATGGAATAACTTCACAAGGCATTCTTTCTATGCTTAAAAAACATAAGAATGATTTTGCATGGTAGGCTAGTGATCTAACAGGGATTGATCCATTAGTAATGTGTCATAAATTGAGTATTGACCCAGTAATTAAACCTGTAAAATAGAAAAAAAGAAACCATGACCCTGAATGGTAAAAGATAATTGTTGCTGAAGTAGATAAATTAGTGCACACTGGTTTTGTTTGGGAGGTTTTATATCCTACATGGTTAGCTAAAGTTGTACTTGTTCCAAAGCCAAATTGCAAATGGCAATTGTGTGTAGATTTTACAGATTTAAATAAGGCATGCCCTAAGGATTCATATCCACTTCCTAATATCGACCAATTGGTGGATTCCACGGCTGGCTATGAAATGTATAGTTTTATGGACGCAGCTATAGGATATCATCAGATTGAAATTAATAAAGTAGATGCTGAAAAAATAGCATTTATTACAGACAAAGGTACCTGCTGTTACAGGGTCATGCCGTTCGGCCTAAAAAATGCAGATGCAACATATCAAAGGCTAGTGAATAAGATGTTTAAAGGCTTGATTGGAGATTTGGTCGAAGTGTATGTCGATGACATGATTGTCAAAAGCAAAAGGCTGAGCATCATGCTCATGACTTAGACAGAGCCCTTGAGATTTTGCAAAGGTATGGAATGAAATTAAATCCTGACAAATGTGTATTTGGTGTCACTGCAAGAAAATTTTTGGGATTTATAATATCCCGACGAGGCATAAAAGCAAATCCATAGAAAATAAAAGTAGTCTTAGATATGTAGGCTCCCAGGACAATTAATGAGGTACAAAAATTGAATGAGAGAATCATCACATTAGGGCGATTCATTTCCTGTTCGACAAAAACGTGTTTTCCATTTTATAAAACTTTGAGAGACATGAAAAATTTTAAATGGACGGAAGAATATAGTGAAACATTTGAAAGCTTAAAAAAGTTTTTGATGGCTCCCCCATTGCTTAGCAGACCAAAAGAGGGAGAAGCGTTGTATTTATATTTATCCATAGCTTTAGAAACTGTAGCTTTGGTCCTAGTCCGAGAAAAAGGAGCTGAGCAATATCCTATTTATTATGTAAGTAGGGTGTTACGAGGAGCTGAGGTAAAGTATTCTCAATTAGAAAAATTAGCATATACAGTTTTAGTAACTTCTGTAAAATTGCGTCACTATTTATGTACGTACTAATTATCCTTTGAGAAAAGTCTTGCATAAGGTCGAAACATCAGGTAGGATGGTTGAATGGGCTGTTCAGTTGAGTGAATTTGACATCCATTATGTGCCAAAGGTAACCTTAAAAGCACAAGCACTTTCAGATTTCATTCTCGAATTGACGAAAACGCCCGAATAGGAAAGATGTGAGGCAAAACAATGGTGTTGGCAACTTTACATAGATGGTTCAGCAAATTAATTGAGTGCAGGAGTGAGAATTATTTTAAAAGGGCCAAACAAAATGAAGTTCCAGTACACTGTACAACTAAATTTTGAAGCTACTAATAACGTGGCTGAGTATGGAGCTTTGATAACAGGCGTTAAATTAGCCCGAGAGGTAAGACTTGAATAATTGCTTTTTTTTTTTATTCTCAATTAGTTGTGAACTAGTTGACAGGTACCTATGAAGTTAAAGAATTGACCCTTGTCAAATATAAAGCCTTGGCAATTCAATTGCTCAACCAATTAGAAAAATGGGAAATTCAATAGATTCCTCGGGCCAAAAATGAAGAAGCAGATAACTTAGCAAAGATGTCAGCTTCTAAAGTTGAGTGGACATACAGTACAATACCATTTGAAATTCAAAATCATGCAAGTATCAAGCAAGAATCTGTCTTTGTAATATTACCCTTGCAAGGATGGATGAAGCCCATTGTAGATTATTTAGATCAAGGGATTTTGCCTCATGACGAGAGAGAAGCAGTTAAAATTTTAGAAAAGCAACCAATTATGCATATGAGGATTTGACATTATATAGAAGATCCAAGGTTCATCCATGGGCAAAATGTTTAAGTGAGGAAGACGCCCCTTATGTGCTTGATGAAGCTCATGAAGGCTTGTGTGGAGCTCATGAAGGGGCTGATTCCTTGGTTCAAAAAATTTTATTGCATGAGTACTACTGGCCCACCCTAAGAGCAGATGCAAAGTAAAAATTCTGAACATGTAAGCAATGCCAAATTCACAGTCCTATACCCAGACAACCAGCGACACAATTACAACCTTTGGGTAGTGCGTGGTCATCCGCACAGTGGGGGATAGACATATTAGGTCCATTCCCAGAACGATTGGGCAGAAAAAATTTATGGTTATTGCAGTAAATCATTTCAAAAAGTGGGTGGAAGCAGATTCACTATCAACAATAACACCATGTAAAATTATATCGTTCTTCCAGAACAATGTGATTTTTTGATATGGAGTGCCGAACAACATTGTAACTGACAATGGAAAACAATTTGATTTGTCTCTCTTTCGTGATTTTTGCGATAAGTGGAAGATCATATTACATTTTACATCAGTTGCACATCCACAAACAAATGGATTAACAGAGGTCACTAATCAAATTGTTTTGCAGGGAATAAAGAAAAGATTGGAAGCAGAAAAATCAAATTGGGCAAATGAGTTAAACAATGTATTATGGGCGAATCGAACAACTCCAAAGCGTTCAACTGGGGAAACTCCATTCTCATTAGTTTATGGAGTAGAAGTAGTAATTCCAATTGAAGTAGGAGCACCAAGTGTCTGAACCATGAATTTTGACCAAACAGTTAATCAAGAAGCCATGAGATCAAGCGAACATAAAGGCTGAGGCATGCCAGATGAGAATGATATGCTTCTACAATAGAAGAGTTAATGAAAGAAGTTACCAACCAAGTGATTTGGTTTTAAAAAAGATAGAGATTACGAAAGGATCTATTGAAGTTGGAAAGTTAGGTCCAAACTGAGAAAGACCATATACAATAACACAAAAAATAGGCCTAAGTGCCTGTAAGCTTAAAAATGTAAACGGAAAAGATCTGCCACGAATATGGAATGTAGAAAACCTGCGAAAATACTATTTATGAGTCATTAGAGGAAAAATAGGTTTTTTTTTACCTAATTGTTAGGACCTTAGGAAAACGATTGTAAAAGGGGATAACTTGGGCAAGTTATTGGGATATAATGGTCCTAAAAAATACATTTTTTCCTATTTTTCCCGAATGAATAAAAGAAAGATTTTTCTTACGTTGGTATTTCATCTCACAAAAAATTTAAAGGGCAAGAAGAGTAAAATTGCTCTAGAAAATTGAAAATTAAATCATGAGCCTAAGTAAGCTCAAGATAGAAAAAGAGTTAAAGAACTTGCAAAGTAAAAGGCAAAAAAATAAAAAGTATATTTAAACTAAAATTATGCATACAAATAGTTCAAATACAATTATTCTGAATCTTCGTGTTCGGGAGAATGGGCAGCTACATTATTGTTCGAATCTACAATAGGCATTTTGCTGATGAAATCAAAGTTGTCGTTCGGATATCGAACCTTGAGAGCAGTGGTAACTTGCTCCTAAAAATTGTCAACACTATCTACTATCTTATCCAGAGCATCATCAGCTTCCTTTCGGTCAACAGCTAGATCTTTTCTCAATTGATCACATTCCTCCTTAGCCTTAAGCTTGGCTTGTTCTAATATAGCTTTTTCTTTCTCAAGTTGAAGATTTTTTGAGCTTGTGATAAGAGCGGTATCAGTCATGCTCTTGTATTCATCATTGAGCTGATCTAGTTGCTCCTTCAAGTTGCAGATCTCTTTATTGTGATTAACAACAGTGTTGTCCAGTAACCCTTTTATAGCTTCAGAGGTCTGAATGGCCTCATTTCTGGATACCTCAAGTTTTGCACAGTGGCTGTGCAACTCCAACATCCTCTTCCTCATAACAACAATTTGAGAAACGACCTGGATGGTAATAAAGGAATGTTAATAATAAATTATTATAATAACAGGCATAGGGGAAAATAAGTTGTACTTATAAAAAAGATGCTACAACTCATCTGGTCAAAGATGGTGTCCTCCTCCATAGAATCATAGTACTTCCGATCTTGAGAAAGGGCGGAAAATTATGCTAGGTCTTTGCTTACCAGACTATTCGCACAAGACGCAGAAGCACCATGCACCTTCTTAATATACCTTTCCACATCTAGATGAATAAAATGTGATAAGGCAGCCTCTTCAGAGGTATCATTTGATCTGACTCTTTTTATTCATCTTGTAAGAGGAGTGTCATCCTCAGAAGTAGATCGAGCCAGATCAGTTTCCCCAAAGGAAACTGTATCAGCAGTAGGAGACTTCCTCATAGCATTTGGATTGTCAGTTTGTTCGAAAATCTCAGACTGAACAGATGGAGGAATTGTAGCAGTATCACTTAATTTCTTTGGAGCAGGAGGAATAGGGGCACTTTGCTCAACATCTTCATCTTCGTCCCTCAGTCTCAAACCACTCTCCTTTTTGCGCTAAGCGGATGATTTGCTCTCCCATTTTTTCTTTCTTCTTTCCTTAAGTTTTTTATCGAAATCTCCACCAGCCATTTTTGTAGAACAAAGCAAAAATGTTAAAGGTCAGTTAGGTAATGCACGAGGCACAGCAAAAAATTATACATTTTTTATTTTTTCATTTTTTCGAGCGAGTAGAAGGATATTCCAAGGCAAGGAGGTGGAGAACGTTGACAGGGTTTAAGGCATTGGCAGAAAGAGCTTTAACGCTAGCCCTTTCCTTCTGTGTCAGAGAACGGTCTTCACTGAATGAAGGCATTAAAGACCATGAAGTTTTTACATCAAAGTCTTCTTGACTTTACAACAAAAAACTTTTCCTTCCATCTGCCCTTAAGTGAAGCACTTAAGCCATAAAAGATACTTAGACTACCCCAAGTAGAAAGATGGGGGTGATCTTCCCTTTTTTCTTTGAGTGATAAAACATATAGCCCATTCGCAACAAAGGGCGAGAATTCAAGGTTGGACTTCCGAGCAAGAAGAGCCAGGCCGAGCATAATTCTGATACTGTTCAGCACAAGTTGTGATACAGGTATCCCAAGTTGATTAAGGTAGTCTCGTAACTCTAGTTAAAGAGGAAGGCGAATGCCCGCTCATAAATCCTCCTCAAATAAGATTAAAAAGTTAGGGCTTTGTTCACTATTAGCCCAAATATATTCACCTACAGGCAAAAGCTTGTATTCTGGGGGAATGGCATATTTGGCGTGAAGCCTTTTCATATCTGTAGATTTAAATAGGGAACTCAAATGGGCTACTTTATTTTCTTTCTTGGCAATTGATTTCTTTTTCTTAGCAGGTTTTGCGGTTTTTGGGTGAGAACGTTTGCTTGTGGATTTTCTACCAATTACAATCCCAGAAGAGGGAGTTCTCTCTGAGATAGCAATTTTCATCGCAGCCAAAGTGTGACTAGAAGGAAATTCGTCCCCCATTGTTTTGTCAGAGCTTGAAGAGGACGAACTTGAATCTTCTAGGGCAAGACTTTTGCCCTTATTGGAGGGGGAAGCAGCCATAATTGAAGGGTTTGAATAAAAAGAGAAATGGCAATAAAATGATGATAAAAATGAAAATTTCGCAGTTGCAGAGAGTAAATTTTGCAAAAAAATTCTAGTTATTCTAGTTACCTCTTTTGCAGTTGGATTTGCAAAAGGAATCCAAAAGTGGAAGAGAGTGAAGAAAATTGATGTTTTGGGGTTACTTAAAAAAAAAAAGTGAAGTTTGAAATAATGAGGGATAGTGAAAAGACACTTCTGTTGGATGATTGAAAGGTCACTCCTTACTAAAATGGTCAGAGGAGACGCCGTTTCCAGAGAGGTTGATAAATTTAAAAGGCGTATTCATTAAAGGCAAGTAATTAGTGAACTGACGGCTAGGGCTTACGTGGAAATTATGACGTATTAACCTCTAGAGCTCGAGCATATGGGATGAAAGGTCAAGATTTGTAAACTGAAAATAAATGATACTGTATTGTTTGGGGGCTTTTGATAGACTAATAATTTATTTGGCACATCCCAAACAAGGATGTCAGAAGACCGAGCAGTACAGTAAACCTGAATGAAGACACACCCGAATGAAGATACTGAACAACATTCAAAACTTGTAACGCTCAAATAAAAGCTTAGTTAGAGAGTCACTAAAAGTCATTTAAAGTCATTTAAGAGTCTAGAATATTTTAGCCTTTATGATTAGATTATATTTTTAGCAGTTACAAATAAAATTATATTATGAAGGCAAATGTAATAAGAAAAGCAAACATATAAAATATATCATTCAAAAATTGTATTCATCAATTATATAAAAAAAATTATGTAAAGCTCATTACATTCCTTAAGCTTGTATCCAATCTTAACCACCACAACAACCACCATCAACGCTATACCACCACCAACATCATTCCATTACCATCACTGCGATCACCACTACCATCCAACTATTACCTAAATAGCAATCACCACCACAACCACAACTTCACCACCACTAAACTCTACCACTATCGTCACTTCAATCACCACCACAATCACTCCACTAACTCCATCAACACCACCACTCTCCTACCACCATCACTGCAACCACCGCTGCAACCACCATGATCACTCCACTGCACTCCACCACTACCACCATAACCAATACTCCACCGCCATCACCACCATTCTACTACCACCATCATTGCAACTAGAGATGGAAGCAGGGGTGGGTACTTGTGAAATTTGAACTATTCATACTCATATCGTTTGAAATTTTACTATCATATTCATCTCAAATCCATTTAAATATTCATTTAATACCTGTGTCTGGATCCATTAAAAATTTTATTAACCGTGTCCATCCTAAATCTGTTTAAAATACCTCTTAAACGGATAGGTATCCACAATAAATTATTAAAATCCTAGCATGTTTAATGGGCAGGGTACCCACGAGTACACATGGCCAAAACTATTTATTATAGTGAGTACCCAGAGTTTTATACCCATACCCTATCCATATCCGTTACGAGTAGTAATTTCACTACTCATATCCATTTATAACTATCTATATCATCATTAAACGGATTGAAGTAGAGTGGTTTTCCTAAAATACATGTCTTACTTCCATTCGTAACTGCAACCAGCGCTACAACTGCTACCACCACTCCACTACCATCACTACTGCGACCACCGCAACCACCAGCACTACCACCACCACCACCGCTCCATTATTACTACCACCTCAACCACCGCTGCCACCACTACCACCCCTCTATTACCATCGCCATTGCGACTACCGCAACCACTCCACTATTGTCATCATCACTACCACCATCACGTCATTATTAATTATTCTTTTGTATTATTATAAGAATAAGAAGAACAGAATAAAAAAATCACTAAAAAGATTAATATATCATGATTTTGATATTGTAATTTAATTATTCAATAAAAATATATAAAATTGTGTAAAAATAATAATTTTCAATAACTTTACTTTTATTTTGTTATGTTATATTTTATTTTTAATTTTTTTTTAATTTTCTACTCCAAATAGTTAATGGCTCTAAATAGTTTTTAAAAGCATATAATAAATAGTTTTGAATTCAAATATTTATTTTATTTGTCAATAATAATGTAGTGTTAGTGGTAGTGATGAAGTGGTGGTTGTGATGGTGGTGAAGATAATACAGTGGTCATTGTAGTGGTGGTGGAGCGGTAATAATGGTGGTAGTAGTGTGCTAATTACATTATATATTTACAAATAAATATGAAAATTAAATGATGTGATTATATGCTATAAATTTTCTCAATTACATTATTCAACATAGTATAAAATCTTAATTACATTTTATTATATTCCATTACAAATAATGACTTGTGAGTATTCTAATGCATTTTAGATATTTAAAGCCTTCAACAACATTTGAGATGTCTATGAATTCAAGCGGAAGAATACGGGAAAGAGGTCCTCTTGAACCACTTCAATACTTCTAACCAATTACAGGTAATATTTTCTTTGATACAAGTTGATATTCTAACCTATATATTAAAACTAAAAGTTATTTTCTCATTTGTTAATATATTTTAATGGTTAATTTATTTTTTCAAATTTATTTAATATTAATAGAAAATTAATAGCTATATACAAATTATTAAATGACTAGATAATTATAATTTTTTTTTAATAATATACCCATCTATTAAAATTAAAATTTATTCCTTCATTTATCTAAATATTTTAATTAAATAATTTATTTTTTTCAAATTTATTTAGTATTAATAAAAAAATTAATAGATATATACAAATTATTAAATAACTAAATAATTATGACTTTTATAAAAATTTATCTATCTATTAAAATTAGAAAATATCCCTTCATTTTATTTATTTAATATTAATAGAAAATAATACATATATACAAAATAATAAATAATAATTATTATATATTTATGATTTTTTTTAAAAAAGCATATTTATCTATGAAAATTAAAATTTATTTTCTCATTTATCCATATGTTTAAATTGGATAACTTATTTTTCAAAAATTATTTAGCATTAATAAAAAATAAAAAATATATAAAAATTAATAAATAACTACATGTTATATGTTAACGTTGAAATATTATATGTTAGTTTTCAAAATTCATCCTTGGTCTAATTTGATATTTGGAAGTTATTTTTGACCATTTATATTATTTTAAATAAGTTATTTATTAATTAATTTATTATGAGTATTGAGTTTGTTCATTTATGTTATTGAGCTCAATCGTAATATTCTTTATCTTATTATAACTGAAATATACTTAAAATGTTTTGTTATTGTCAATAATGTCGTAGTTTTCTATTTTACAAATCATTTTGATATTTACCTTTATTGAAGTATTTGAAGTACAATTATGGTCTGTCTTTCTAATAATTTGATAATTCATAATAGTTTGTCAAAAAATAATAATATAATCAACTACAATAATTATTAAAATAATATTTAAATATCCGTACACGAAACGTAATTTTTCAACTAATCATTAACTAAAGTTGATTAACTGATTTATTAATTACCAGTCAAATTTTTACCTTATATCGACTAATTTACATATTTACCAGAGTTAAAAATTTATCAAATTACATATTTATCGATGTAGATTTTATGAATTGATTGATTTATTATACTAGGATCGACTTTTTTTTAAAAAAAAAAATGATACTTTTAAATAAATTGATAAATTAGGAATTACAAACTTTAAGAACTTTATCCAACAATTTACTGTTTATCAAATTTTATCCGAATGATTTACCATAATGTTTTCGTTTTACCGAATGGTTTACCAAATAACTTCAATTCGGCTCGATAAATCAAATTTTAACATATTTTTTTGCCTTGCTCATAATTAATTAAGTCGCATTTTGAATTAAATTAAATTAAATTAAAACACCTTAGTTAGAATTAAATTAAGTTATATTTACAATTAAATAAAATTAAGACATCTTAACTGAAATTAGATTAAAGCACACTTGGCTAATGGGCATTTAGTTGAGCTGATTCATGCAACTAATAGTTGATTAGGATTCAATAATTTAGTTTAATAAACTGTTTAATTGGCAATTAATAGTTAATAAAAGTCTCAATAAATTACATATTTAACTTTTTAAATTTTTTTCATTTATTATGATTGAAAGTGGTACTAAGCTTGTTTCTTGGTTTATAAGTTTTTTTGAGACATCTCTATTGGATTCCACATCGGATAAATATAATTAAGTAAAAAGAAATATAATGCAGGGGTAAATCAATCAAAATAATTTAGGTCATTTTGTGTTAAAATAAGCCCAACTCATTATAAATTCAATATTAAATATATAATTTAATTTAATTTGATTAATTTACTCTTAAAACCTAGATTCCGTACAATCTCAACCACAGCTGCCTTATGTTACAACATATAATGTTCTTCCCGTAGACTTTCTAATCTCAATTAGGAATAATTTGAATGTAGTTTAATTTTCTATTTGACATAAATAAAAATTCATATGTAAATGAATTTTTTATGTTTGGAATAAATTTAAAATTAAAATTCGTTTACTTTTATTTTCTAATGGTATAAAGTACTTTGATATAATAATCTTGAAAACTAAGAATATATATAGCTTTGTTATAATTGTTTAAATTCATAGAATTCGAAATTTTATTTTTTCTAATAGAATTTGACATATAATTAAATCCACAAATTTTCTTCATTTATTTATTCTAATATCAAAATTTGGATTCATGAATGAATTTGATAAAATTTTTTGGAATTCAGTTGTTCCAAAAATGGTATAGATTTTGAATTTGTTACTGCATATTATGAGAATGGAATTTAGCGATTTTTATTTTATCAAAGAACTCTTATCTCTTTCAGAAAATTCGAATATACAATTTTGCGGATAACTACTTTGAATATGATCAGAAAATGTTGATCGATCCAACAAATTCTCCATCTTTACTATTTATTTCCCTTCTGTAGCTATTGAACCATCAGTTTCTTCATCAACTCCAACAAAACTACGAGGTGGGAATACAGAGAAAAAGGAAAAAGAGATAGCAGGGTAGGGTTGATCTGATGATTATGGTAGGCAGCTGAGATACAGAGATATTTCTTCTGTAGCTATTGAAAAACGATGAGATGTTGAATAATATTTGATAAAATTTTAATATAAATTTCATTTACACGCACATGACATGATCCAACCGGGTAAATATCCAAGTTCGTCAGAAATTTAATAAAAAAAAATACGTTATTTTTGGTTTTTTTTTTTCATTTTTTTAATAAAATAAAAATTTTTGTTTACTTGAATATGCCAGCAGACTCAAGCCTTTGTTTATTTTTTTTAAATGTATATATATAACCTTTAAGAAAAATCGATTTTTATTTGCTCGATAAAATTAATCTTTTTTTTAAGATAAAAAATTAATCTTCATTAAAAAAAAAAAAAAAAAAAGCAAATCTGATTAAAGATTTGTTTTGCGTTAGTTATTTTATTTATTTAATATAAGACTATTTTTTATTCAAAGCAAATTTTAACCTTAAAAATTTAGAATTGATTTATAAATTTTACCAAATTGACATGAATAATATATATAATCAACAAGTTGAAATTATTTTTGAAACAAGACTTTGCCTTGAATGGCGTCATTGGCAGGCTGATTTAAGGAAAATTACCTTTGTTTTAACGTTGCTTTTGTGCAAAGCAATCTTGCATTATTATTTATTTATTTATTTATTTTTCGTGTTCAATGTGGATCCCAAATCTGGCTTAAGGGTAGTTAAATTTGGTTACTGTTCGGGTCTAAAAATGCCTCTACCCATCACATTATTCTTAGAATTACTTCCGATCTTGCATCTTTGTGGTAAATAGTTTTACCAAAAGCAAAAACTGTTGAAATAGTAAGATTCAGAGGGTAACTGCCGCAATTTCATGCGTATGCAAAATCAGATTCATTTATCCAGAAATAAGTACATAATAAACTAATTTGAGATCATTTGGATGAAAGATATCGAGCACTTCATTCTGCAAACTAGAGCGCATCCTAGCGGGATAACAAGCGCGAAGGGCAATGGGTGGAAACAATAGCAAAACAAAGAAAATTATACTAGTAAAAGAATAATAATAAGGTAAAAGAGGGAGCAGGAGGAGCATCATCGTTGTCTGGATTGCTTGTTTATATTCCAATAAGTTGCCACATTTCAAAGCTCTGTCTGCATTAGAAATTTTGTGGCAAATCAGTTCACGTCTGAGAATTAAGTTAAAAGCAGCAATAGCACTAAAATTGTTGGCAGGGCAATCCATGATGAGCTATACTCCAGATGTTCTTTCCAGTTCCATGTTAAAAGGATTGGGGCAAACCGCTTTTGGCAGTTCCGCCTTTACCAGACGCATTGAGGAATGAAAAAAGGAATCTGAGTTCTTGTTAAATACCCAAATGAATGAATGTGTGCAAATGCTATGAAGCTGCTTCCCATTAAGCTAAATTCAAATTACAAATTACATACAAAAATTAAGAGAGAACCTTTTACAATTTTTCCATCACGTTGAACAACATTTGTCTGCAGCAGAAAAAGCAACGCAAATATTGGTGCAGTTCCTTAGATTGTGCTAAAAATTAGAATCTCAATTGGCAAGAACAGACATGTACAACAAGGATTCTGCAATGAAGAAATAACGAAAAACATCAGAATTTTATACACACACACACACACACACACACACATATATATATATATATAAAATGTAGAGATCTTGTGCCAAATAAAAATAGATAGATGATATTTTACTTGTGAAGCTACATGCACTGAAGACCTGATATAAGAAAAAGATGCAACATACGAGTATATCTTGTGCATTGCTGATGCTCCAGATCTTTTTAAGAAAAAAAGGGGGAGTTGATTGTAATTTACAATCAAGAATGCATGGCTATCAAAATTTTCAACTTCCATTCATCTTTTCCAACAATTTGATAGTAATGAAAATAACTTCAATTAGGGACACAAGAGCTGAAATAATTAGGAAGACACACCTGAGAATATATAAATAATGCTTATCTCTGCCCTTCGTCAATGTCAAAAGAATGTGTATTATGTGTACAAAAGAAGATTTCACTGGTGCTACAACCTTATTCAGGTAAGTAATGGCATATCTGTGTGACCAGCTGGAGGCGTGGGAGTTTTAATCAATGGTCTCAAAGATTCCATGATAGAGGCAAAGGAAGGGCGTTTCCAAGGCTCACTGCAGTAAAACCACTCATATTAACAACATCATAACGAATCAAAAGTTAATGTGGTGTGATTTGAGAATAAATATGAATAAAAAATTTTTCTAACTCACTTAGCCCAGCATGCTTCAATTAACGTGGCAACTTGAGGATTTAAATCCCTTGGAATTTCAAGCCTCTTGCCCTTAAACCCGACAGCGGCTACAACCTGCAATAATTGTGAGTGAAAACAAGTAAGCAGATCAGAATTGAATAATAAGAATAATATAAGAATAATAGTAGTAGTACAAAAACAATAACTGAAACAAGAAAATATTATCACTCAGAAGTGTAGTCATATAGAATGACAGCCCAGAGTAATCGAACTTAATGGTCACATTTTCTTACTGCAGTTTTCTAGTCACTTGAACAAAATGAAACGACTAAAATGAGCACCAAATAGAACAGAGAAGTTACGGCAATAGATTTAGACCGTCACCTCACACCCACAAACATATGTCCCAAAGTGCGTTGATGGCAAAACATTAGAATTTGGAACCATTTATTGATAGTTCATGATACTTCAAAACCAAGAAATATAAGTCACTGAATCACCTATTTCTCTTAACAGGATGTTTAGGTACGTAACAGTTTGAACCAAATAACAACTCTTACACCCAGTTCCTCTCAAGGAGGCAGATATTGTGAGTACATGAGCCTTGGTAAATTAAAGTCTCTCAACTGTAGACAGATTGTTATGGTTTCAAGTTTCAACCTACTTATTTTTAGGGCAATACTAACCTCATGCAACAATTTCCTTAATTGCTCATAAGAATTTTACTGATCCGAGTCATTTGGACTTCATAATTCAAATGTAAAAATGTCAACTTCAGAAAACAAACCTGTGCAGGATTTAAATTGCTCCAGGGCTGTTGCAGTGTTGCAAGCTCCCACAATATCACACCAAAACTGTATACATCTGACTTTTCATTGGATGGTTCATCACGGAGAACTTCTGGTGCCATCCACTCAGGCTAATTAACAAGAAGAGATATTGCTAAGCTTATATTGCAACAAATAGTGTCACCTTAAAACAAAGACCCAGTCAGGAAGTCGTGAATTTTTATAGCACTTACAGTCCCTGCTGCTGATTTTGACGAGAGAAACGTGTTTGCTTTCAGACGAGAGAGTCCAAAATCACAGACCTGTAAAAAAGTGAGGACAGGATGAGGACAACTAGGAAAGAAACCAACTTATACAATAATAACAATAAAAGGATTGAACATTAGTGCTCAGGTGAGGAAGATTTTTTTGGGGGGGGGGGGGGGCGCAGGGCGGGATTTGATAGATAGACAGAGATGGCGAAAGATCTTGGAACCCAAAAATAGGGACAACGACAGGTTGAGAATTTCTGGATGCTTCATCCTAGTTGCTCCAATTACAAAAGGTTTAGGCATTCATAAATGAGTTTGGAAATCTGATTTAGTAAATCAGGCAACAACTACCTCATTGCACCGAAATCCAAATATATAAATGACAAGTTACATATGTAAATATATTTTAAGTGGAATATCAAGTTCTATAAGAGAAGATATAAAATTACTGTACACAAATGGTTAATTGGATTTGGAGCACATATGAGAGCAACAAAAGAAAAATCTTAATGGGACAAAGGATGGCTTTTACTAGTGGGTTATTGACTACATTGGAGTAGGGGTAGAGCAACTCCCACAGCAGGACAACAGATGGCTTTTAGTAGCATAGCAGGCTATTGACTAGATTGGAGTACGGGTTGAGCAACTTCTGCAAGTACCATATCCATTGCTATTCTTAGCAATATAAACATGTTTGCACAAAGTTGGACTTCCAAAAGAGATTCCAACAATATTTGTTAAAAAAAGTACACAAGAGGATCACTTATTTATTCAATAATTTCACAAGTTCCAATGAAAATCCATCCTCCAAACCCACTATAAGACTCAGTGTTACTTCTCTCTCTCTTTGCTCATGTATGCAGCTTCATCTTGCAGGAGACGACAGCAGCTATTGCATTAAAGTTATCATAATTAACGGAAATTACTTAAGATATGACCAATGCAGCATACCATGCACCCAACACAACCAGCTAAACTAAACAGGCTGGCTATGAGACAAACCACCAGCATTCAAGTAAAACTACACTAGAAAATAACAGGCTACTTGAATGCTGTTTAAGAACATAACAACAGTGTCTAATAGTATCTGTGTGTCAAAGATTGATAATAACTTTGTAGCCAATAAAGGCTTCATGCCTGGCAAATAGAATTCCTGACTACAAATGGGAACACAGTAAACTTACTTTTCCTAGTTCCCTAATCAATGAAACAGAAAGATGGTAATCTGTTTGGAAAACATGAGGAGTTACTGGCCTACCTTCACAGTATATTTTTTGTCAACCAATAGATTTGGAGATTTCAAATCTCTATGGACAATGGGAGGATTGCGTTTATGGAGATAATTCATCCCCTTTGCCTGTGAAAAACAAGAGCAACTCAATTAACCCTGCTAACAAGCCATGATGTTCGCTCAAAATAAGCCAAAACAAATGGAAAAAAAGAAAAAGATATATCATGAAGTTTAATTCAAATGCATACCACATCATAAGCCATGCTCAACCTTCGCCTTTCATCCAATGCCTCTCTTGCGCCAGATTTATGCAAGAGCCTATACAAGCTACCTCTGCAGTGAAAACTAAAGAATTCAGTTTCTTTTAACTTCTTAAAAATCATAATACATGAACATAAGAATAAGGAGAAACATTTAAAACGAACAAATCATTTATTCTAAGGTGGTAAAGAACCTTGATAAATACTCTGTCACTATAGATAAGTTTGGAGGCTGAGTAACTGCACCCATGAAAAGAACTATGTTCGGATGTCGTAGGCGTTTCATTATTGCAACCTATAAAAAAGACAAGAAACTACAAGTCAAAACAAAATCAAGACTACCAATTTTTTTCATTCATCTTAGTAACATTTCACTAAAAATTCTGACAAATACCTACCTCCCTTAGAAATTCCTTGAAGCGTTCAGCATGAAAATCTTGCTCCATGAGAATTTTCACAGCAACATCCTGTAATTAACAATGATCTTTAAACACGTACATATGTAAGAGATAGAAGAAGAAGGAGAAAAGATAACGGCAGCAAATCTACCATTTCAGCAGACTTCATTTAAGTCAAAATAAAAATACAGACTTTTTTTTTTCATAACACATGAATATCTTGGTGACAGTACAACAAGAAATAATTCTTGCAACACAATAGAACCAAAAAACCAAGAAAAGTCGTAGTTCCTGCATTAGTAATTAACTTATTATAGTAACACATAGGTGCCTTATTTTCAGCTTGAATAAGTAGAACCCAGGGTCTACATTATCATCTGGACAATAAGTCACATAATTCAGATCATATCAGCATGTTGGATAATACATGTAGCATTTAAGTTTTCAGCCTTGATCTTTTGATTAGGACTCTCAGATGAAAGCTTAAATTTGCATATTCTTTTTGACAGATCCAACAGTTTAATTTTCAAATGCATATAAATGATTACAGGGACAATAATTGAATCATACAATGAACTCATTATTTCAGAACCAGAAATGAAAATTTTATAATACTAAATGCATTAATATTTCTTCAGCATTATGCATGTAATAGACATATAAACAAACACAGGTAGCTTACCGAGCCATGCCAATCAGCACGGTGAACAGTTCCAAAAGAACCTGAAAATAAAGAATGTAACTTTCAGTATTGTAGCACAGCCTCCTGCAAGATTATTTGGGTCCATTGCATTGAAGCAGGAGAGCAAAATGGCCTCTCTGTGCTATAAGCCTATAACAGTAAATGCTTAATTCCAAGATGTAGAATAAACGAAAGGGACAAATTACCTGCTCCAATTCTCTCTTTCAAAACAAGATCACTCCATGGAATGTCCAAATCATCAACATCAAGTGTAAATTCTTTACTTGGTTTACTTGGAACCAGTTGACTACCTTCAGAAAACCTTGAATTTTTACTAGTATCTACTGTCTGATCGGGCAATGTTAAAAGTGGTTGCACATCTCTACGTGCAATATTTGGGATATTCTTTAAGGGGAGTGGATCTTTCACCACATGTATTGATTGCTTCATATTGTGGGAAGGATTGTATGGTTTAAAAGCTTGTGTGTTTCTATCCTGGGCACTTGTCCGACCAATTTTCATCGGCAGAGGCAACTGAGAGATCTCATTGTTGTTGTTTGTTACTTGCACAAGGTTACTTCTGTCTCCATCTGTTCTCTCAATTTGCTTAATGGAGAATCCAGGAGCTTCTCCATCAAGAACAGTAACTACAATAACAGCAGTCAACAGTGTGCAGGGTACATTATACCAGACTGATAATAAAACACTAAACCAACAGATATCATCAAGAGAAGAACAAATGTTAATGCAGCAAGAGGAGAAAACACTAAGTAAATTATATTTCTCAACTTAGAAGTCTCCCTATCAACTTGAGCTCGAAAATGAAGCATCAGTTAACGTACCATACTTCCTTTTTTTTCGGGTATCAAAAGCAGCCTCAGTTTTTATTTATCCCAATACACAAATAGAGCAATGGCAACACCCAAGGAAGGATATTTCAGTTTTAAAAGGGAATTCAACAATTAGATCTATACATTACTGGTAGAGGGATAAATCTGGAGTGTAGTAGATTTTCACGGTTTAGGTCTCAAAGTGTATGCCCTAGTAAAATCGATTAAAAAAAATGATGATCTCATACAGATATCATTGATAAGAAATCACAGAAAAAAATGCATCAGCAATCTTCCTTTTTCTCTTTCTTCCTTTTCTTTTTGGTGTGTTGTTGAGAGAAAAAGAAGAGAGGTGGAAAACTAATAGCAAACAAGTGGAAATAATGTAATGAACAATATCATGTATTCTAATATATGACCAATGACAAGAGCAAGGTGAAAAAACACCTCCCATCAATGTGTGCAAGGAATGAATCAACATCAATATCAAATATTCAAAAACAAGATAAACATCTAAGACTTCAGTTCAACGAGCTACAATGTTAGTATCATTTCCAACTACATAAAAACCCCTCCAAGTCCAAACATAAAAGTAGCAAGGTGAATTGTTCCACTTTCAAATTTTTAGTATACTTTCATGTGAATTCATAAGCATCACAACGAATATCCTAGTACAAATGCTAGCTAGATGTGTTTTACTATCTTGTTTGGTGAATCAAGAAAGTTCCCCGTTCATTTCCAAAACGACAAAATATTTTAGGATACTAGAAAGTAAAGCAGTGTCCCGTATTTGATACTTGAGAGGAAGGGCGCAAGGTTATTATCAAACTGCAAGTAAGAAAACTGTTGAGCAACTAGTCACTAATGCATTTAATTCTAGCTTTGGACAAAGGCAAATCACAACCACCATGTGAATAAAACCCTCAATATTATAAGATAATCAGGAATTAAAAAAAGACAGCATCCAAAGGTAAAATAATAGTATCCAAAGATGAATAGCAACAATAACAATTTGTATACTTGTACACAATTGTTTTTTCTTGTATTACCTGCTGAAGAATCATCAAATACAAGATTAAGTGATTGACAGTCCGAGAAGTATTTTTTGGCCAAAGACCTGAAATCAATGGCAGGTTCAGCTGATTTCGCTCGGGGAAAGCGCAATGGTGAAGAAATTGAGATGGAAGAAGGACCATTGAGCAAGGAATCAGGCTCACATAAGCAACCAGCCTTCCCTATCAAATCAACTAGATACTCCCTGAAATGAATAGAAATAATATATAATTTGTTGATCACAAATTGCTGCTGTAATTTTCTAGTTTACAAACATTTCTGATCCACCATGATAAGCTAGAAAACCTGCAGTCATTAAAGTAGTTTGATTGAAAAAGAAGAAAGGGCAGAAGCCACACAGTAAGTATCACCTGAAGCCAGCATAATCAATTCAGAAAATAGCATTCACTTTTTCACAAAGTGTAAAAGAACTACCACATTTACATCATAGTGACTCTATCTAGCAAACATACTTGAAATAATTCTTCTCAATTTTTCTAAGCATTTCAAGGAGAGTTGAAGAATATTTGGCAATATTTCTGTGGTTATAACTGGCGAAGGGGAGTCAATCATTACAAGAAAACAATGGGGAAAGAGTTCAATGTGAAGAGAACATTAATAATTTACACCAAGCCCACAGTAAATTGTTTAGATTTGACATCATGTAAATTGTTATATTCTAGGTGGTATACATTGTGAAAAGACCAGGAACCAACAAGAATACCTGTCAAGGCCAAATCGTACAAGACAGGAAGAAGCATCATCTCTTTTACAATATTTGCAGCCTCTTGCGATTCGACACGGCAAATCAATTGTGTCAGCAAGCACCTAGATATATGTTACATGAAGTAAGCATCGATCTACAACAATAATATAAAGAATATGTAGAGAGTGTCCTGTTATAAAAAGATGAATGATAAATATTGCAAATAACTTAAAAGTTGCGAGTGAAACTAAATTAGGATCATGTATTATGGAGACCTAACCTTGAATAGTAATGCTCGATGCCTGCAAAGACCAATGGATAGACTCCCTATAGGAACCACAACAGATCCTAGGCAATCTTTTAGATCATCGCTGCATTCCCTCCAGATGGAAATGAAATCATCTTCTACCATGGAGGCTGAACCCCTTATTGATAGCAATAAAAAAGCTTGATCAACAACTTTAATGTAGAGCAAATTAACTCCTAGATTTTTGCTTAAGTGAGTAGAACTCACCCCATGTGATTGCAAACAAGCTTTGCCAGCTGATCAACTACCTCTTTTGTGGTAATACAGCTGCAAGAAATGCTGAGCACCCTATTCTGGAGTTCCTTTAAGCTTGGATCACTGCGTCGATCAACCAAAACGACTTCCAATGAAGAACTAGTGCTAGGATCGACAGACTTTAATGACTCAATAGACGGAATACGACCATTCTCATGCAAATCAGTGCACATAGTCCACACATATGGATCCATTCCATGTATTTGGTAAAATCCATCAGGAATTTTGTCAAAATACGATAAGCAGCCATTCACCTGATGCATGAGAAAACTAATGAGGTGCTATTGCAACCGCCAACCAAAAAAACAAACAAAAAAAACACAAAGAAAAAGAATAAAAAATGCTAAATATGTATAACTTACTAAAATTAGCAACAAATGAACCAAATAAAATGGGAAATGGAAACGCCTGAGTTCCATTCTCTAAACTCAACTAGCTGAGACATAAGTTCTTAATAGACTAAGACAAAGAGCAATTATGGACCCATTAAGTCAACCCAAAAGGGCAATTTTCAGAGCTGGACCACCCAGTCACACCCATACTACTTGAACCTTTCAAGTCATCATGTGCCCACCCTTGTACAAAGGACAAGAAATGAATATTGTTATCAAAAAGTTAATGAAAGCCATATATATATAAAGGAAAACTAGAAACTTGTATCAAAGTCCATATAACATAAAATTTATCCTTCTCCCTCCATAACAAAAGAGCCCTTAGTGCTATAACAGTATAATTGTGATTTAACAGTCAAATTACCTTTTCCCTTCCACATGGCTTGCAAGAAATGGAGAATAAGAGGGGTACTGATATAGGTCACCATCCATCTAAGCAATCATTTGCAATAGGTTTGACAATAATAGGTTTGACAATAATATATTCAAGTAATGATTTCCATGTGTATCCAGTTACAAACAAAGGATATGAGAGGGAAGGAAGGCCCTTTCACTCTCACATTAGATCTAACATTTTGAGATTTCTGCAGAAAATTATTATCACAAACAGTTAAGTCCACAAAGATCTTATTTCTACTTCAAACATGAAAATTACAAAGCAACATAATGGATAACAATAACTAAACAAAAGGCAATATTGCTAGAGTGAGTTTTGTTTAGCTAGACCAAGATGATTTCTGGACTTAAATATTAGCAAAGTCACACTCTTACTAAATTAAATAAGTTGGCTTGGTATTTTTTCGATACTACCATTAATAACATTTCATTTCATGGTTTCCTTTCTGTACCCGTTTATAAATAAACATGGGCTTAAAACACATATTATATTTCAAGCAGGATAGTTTGTACATTTTCACAATATCAAGTTTTGCTTGAACTATGCTTACATGTATAAGAAGGTTTTAAAAAAATGTAATACCAAAACCAGTAGCCTCATATTGGTTCTTAAAACTAATTATAATATATAAATTTTTCATAGGTTCTCATGTAAACAGAAGTAAAATATAGTGAAGCATGTTACTAAAGTAAAAATAAAATGTGTAAAGTAATGAAATTGTACTTTTTTTTAATGTTTCTAAGAAAAGCCAATGCTAAAAGTTTGACATCTCTAACATGAAATTTCACATTCTAATATCATTATGATTGCAACAGGAAAATTTTACAAAAAGGCTGAGAGAGATTCTATTATGTAGTTCATCCAATGGGCAAATAATATATAAATTTAATTGGATAAACTCATAATGATTAACTAATTGTATTTATCATATCATATACAAAAAGGAACCCATAAAAGGAAAACACTAGTGGGTGTCAATGAAGTACTTCCAACATACAAAAGATGTCTTTCATTAACCTACCAAAAGGACAAGTTGATCAATTTATAAGTTCAAAACCAAGTTGGTTAGGCATCCACAAATCTTCCTATGGCAATATTGCAATCCTATAAATATATGATACATCCTATCAAACAATATAAATTTAATTGGATAAACTCATAATGATTAACTAATTATATTTATCATATCATATACAAAAAGGAACCCATAAAAGGAAAACACTAGTGGGTGTCAATGAAGTACTTCCAACATACAAAAGATGTCTTTCATTAACCTACCAAAAGGACAAGTTGATCAAACCAAGTTGGTTAGGCATCAACAAATCTTCCTATGGCAATATTGCAATCCTATAAATATATGATACATCCTATCAAACAATATAGTTTTGCACGCACCCTACACCTGACATCCACTGATAGGCTTGCTCACTACCAAGTACAGGAATTTTGTTTGGCATCAAATAGTAATGTTTTAATGCTGCATCAGTTTAAACAGAAATTTGACCTTTCTCTTGTCAACATCCCTTATCACTTCAATGGTAAACTACCACCATCCCAGATCCAACTCAAGCAACCTCAACCTCAACCTCATGCCTGTGACAGATTCTAATATCCAACTTCTTTGCAAGTGCATTGATCTTCACGCTCTAGCAGAATACATTCAATAAAAAAATTCACTCTCGGTTAATTTCGAACAAGAGGACCTTAGTTCACATCCTAGAATAGAAAACATAGAATTCCAGAAATTCTATCAATAAGATTAAACAAGTAAACTAGATTCTAAATGCTATAGATGCTTAGTAAACTAATTCTGCTGTCCTTGTAAATAAACATATGTCGTTTCAACTGGTAAACAGGACAGTCATAGCAATTCACTGCCTCGTTAACCATTCAGCTTACATCTTCTACAACTCAGCAGTCCAAGCAAGCATACTTGAAAATATCATCATTTTCATTCCTCGTAAACATTCTTCCAACTTGGATTCGCAACCTAGTATAGGCACCCAATACATGCAAAGCCATAAATTGCAATACCCCACAAACACATACCAAAATATACCAAAATATACGATAAATAAGCATAATAACAATCTTACCCAAAAACGATGAGATAAGGCCTCAGGCGAATTGGAGCTGGTCGACCTTAACGCGGATTCATCTGGCACTGGATCCAAAAAATTTGGATCGTCAGCACAAGTCGCCTCAGACGACAATCTCAATGCCAAAGCCAACTGCAACTGATAACTCTCCTCCGTCTGCTGGGCCCAGCTCTTACCTGACGACCCCGTAACAACACCCGCATCCACGGCTCTTACTCTCATCAAATTCCCATCCTCGTGCATATAACCATATGCTTCAATCTCATTTCCACCAGTCGTTGACAGGGTCGGAGCATAATACTCTCCCGACAATGAACTCTCCCCAAAACTACTCCCGCTCGATTGCCTTTGCAACCCGATCGACGAATACAAGTTCGAGTTACCAATCCGATTACTGCTCGCTTGTTGATTTGCTCTTTGATCTCCGCTATTGTCCCAATCGAAGCCTCTCTCAGGCTTTAACTTGCTACTCTTTGAATCACTTGAGATAGACGAGTCGTAGTACGGTGGTGGTGGTGGTGGCGCCGCCGCCACAAGCTGGTCGTCTGGATACTGGCTAAGAAGCGTGTAATTGGATCTTCGACCGGGCATTTCCATGGAGATCTTTGATTGAGAATTTTTACAAGCTTAAAGAAGCGTAAAAACCCTAAATACCTCCATGTTCTGGAGTCTGGGAGAGGTGAGCTGAACCTGGTTTACTAATTTTTTTTTTCTTTTTTTTTTTAATTTCTCTCTCTAGACTATTTGGGTTTTTCTTTTCTCATTATTTTTTTTTCTCTCTCTAGAATTCCATTGTCGGAGAGAGAAAGAGAAGCGGTGCGGACCGTGCGGCTTTGATTCGATGGTGCAATCGTAATATTCGGAGAATTTTTATTTTTCGTAATAATTAATATAAAAAGAACGAAAAAAGACAAATTATATTTCGTTTACTTTACGGGTGCGTACCGGACACCCGAAATCTCGTACACACGTTGGCTTAGAAACTGTTGATGTGTGTTGCTGACTCGGATATTCTTTTTTCTTTTTCTCGTTCCGTCGATGGCTTTTCGTACAGTAAACTGATGCGTGGAATGACTGGGCTGGCACGTGATTCGACGCGCCATTGTTGTTTTTTCTTTTTATTAATAATTTTTAATCATTTGTCTTTGTTTATTTTGGTTTGTGGAGGGTCATAGATCATAATAGTCATCATTGAATTTGGACACACCGTCAATCTTTTCTTCGTTTAATTAGATGGCATAATTGACATTTTCTAAAGTCATATGGTTGTTTTCAGAATGACATAAATAAATTATGATTAATTGGATATTTTAAATTAAAACATCATAAACAACAGAAGTTTTTAACCTTTAATGTGTCAGCAAACTTTTTAATTTTCTATGTGCAAGTTGGTTCAATATTTTTGAAATTCAACTTGAGATTGAATTCATTGGATGATGGTTGGTTGTCAGAGAAAGAACATTCAACCCTTTCATTTTGTTGTGTTTTTAAATAATTATAAAATCTCAAGAATTTCTTCTTTCTTAGAAAAAAAGAAAGGAAATTTTATTCATGAATCAAAGCACTATCCTTTACGATCAAATGAGAAACATTAGTAGGCATATCATGCCATACTTGAATACTCGTATCTATAGAACTCATTTTCTGAGCGTTAATTCAATAAAAATATTTTTTTTCCTTTGATATTGAGATTTTTTTACCATAATATTAAAATTAAAATTAGCTCAAAATTCATGCACAATTATTTACATAGTATTAGAAAGTTATGCTATGTAATATATAAAATTTTAAAAGTTCAATAGTGCATAAATCAAGAGTGAAATTATTATTGTAAAAAGGGCAAATTTCATAATTTCTTATAATACTTGTAATTCTAGGGAGTGTGATAGCTCAAGTATAAGCATGTTTTCACATAACATCTTCAATCACCACTTTAAGATGTATAGTGGGGGAATGACTAGTAGTTAAGGTCACTTGAGTTATGAAATTCTAGTCTTGATCTTTGTAGGTGCTCTCACATCTAAGATGGAAGTGAGGGAAGTAACCATGAATTTTGAGCTGTCCATATCCGGATTCATTTAGAATTTTATTACATGCATCCTTCCAAATTCATTTAAAATATTTTACTAATCGTACCATTTCTAAACTCATTTAAAGTATCTCTTAAATGAGTAATAAAGTATCTAAAATATTAAATTATTCAAACCCTAACTATTTAAGATACATCTTTTACTAATAATATGTAGGATGCCTATAGGTAGCCATGACGAGACACCTTTAACAAAGTGGGTACCTAGAGACTTTATACTTGTTATTAGTTATATGCCTTATAGCCAATTTGATTTGTTATATTTTGAAATATAATATTTCATGTAATAAATATTTTATTATTAATAAAAGACGTTTATTTATCTTTTATATTCTATCAATTAAATCTTGATAAAAAATAAGGTTTACAAGACAATATTGCTTTGCAATATAAATTATAATGTGATTATAATTATGAGTTTTATATTTGCATTAAAACAATGTCTCTAAAATATTTCTGATCGATGTTCTCCTTATTATTGGACAATGATTAGAGCTGTTGAGACTAGTACATATTATGTTTTTTTCTTAAGGAAGCAGATGTTCTCATAAGCTGATATATGTGTGATATCTAGAACTAATATGTAGGTGCTTGTTATTTAAACAAGTCTACTGAATTGACCTACATGAGAATTTCATATAGAGAGTTACTTGTGCCTATGGAATACTCAAGTGATGGTTGTGTAAGTGATCTTTTGACTTGAGATTACTAAGTTGTCTTATATAAGGATGACTATGTTTTGATTCTTTGTTCACATTATTCATTATATGAATAATAAGCAACGATTAATTGGATATAGTAGGAATTGTATGAAGATACTTATGTAATCAAGAGAGGATTCATCACCCTAGGTAAATTAGGGAAAATGTTCTAATTGTTTTCTATTAGTATTGATTAAGAAATTCTTGTGCAAGGTGGAATGAAATTAGCAAATGAGATTTGGAATTTCATTCAACTGATCAATAGCTAAGGTTAAGAGAACTAACATGATTTAGTAAAGTAGACACACTCCATGCCTAATTACTAAATCGGAACATTAACGATGAAGGGATATCAATTACACTGATAAATCATGCATTGAAAAGTTAAGTCAAACCACTTTGACTTTTCAGATATTTGGTAGTCTTGACATGTTGCTAGACAATGTACTTGACTTTCAAATATTAATTAGTTAATATTTGTTGTCAACATATTTGGAACCTAGAAGGTCACACACATAAGAATGGATATGAGAAAGTGAAAATAAGAAATCGAATCAAGTATGACTTGATTATAAATAAGTTTTGTGGAGTTAAGGAAAAATTATAATTTATATTTGATTACAATTTTACCTAGATTATTAAATATTGAATTAATTGATTTATGTCTAAAATTTATTAAGATAAATTTTAGATTAAATAAATCTAATATTTCAATTATGATTTATTTATTTAAATAGTTAAATAAATAAATATAATTGATTAAATTGAAAATTCTATTAATATATGTATTATGATTTATTTATTTAAATTGTTTATATAAATAAATAGGCAAAAATATATTTAGTTATATTTTATTTATTTAAAAGGTTTAAATAAATAATTATAATTTATTTATTTGTGACATAGGATTTTTCTATATAAAGTTTAATAAACAGTATAGATTGTACGTAAGGTGAACGTGAGAATAAGAGTTGTTGCTCATATTTACAAAACAAAATAGAGAGCCTATGACAACTAGTACCGTCGCACGCTCTAATCTCTCAACCCTCTAAAAGTAGTTTTAGAGTTTTTCAATTGTCCATTTGTGTGGATACTATTAGAGGCCGGACGTTTGGACGGTTTGTGGTTTGCGACAACCTAGCCCAATAGATCGAAGTTTGGAAGAATCTGCGAAAGAGAAATTCTTCTAAACATATTTTATTGTCTTATTCGTTTAAACGGATCCCTGTTAGTATAATTATTTTATTCTAATTATATTATTCCGCTGCGCATATTTAATATTGAAACTCAACACTTGCATCCTACTAATATTTATCACAGGTAATAATTTTCACTACTCGTACCTTCATTAAATTGATCAAAGTGGCGCAGGTACCCTATTTTTCCATTTCCATCCCTACCCACATCTATATATAAGGTGTCATTTGTTGCCATGTGGTAATGCTTGATTCTCAATAAGAATGATTCTTTATTGTCTTACTATGTGTTATGTTTTGTGTTACTAAATAATTCTATGTGATGTTTGACTAATAAAGAGAAATTTAAGACCTTGTCATCAATTGCGTTGTTACAAAAAAAAATCAGTATGGTCATGGAGGAATTGGAAAACATTCTCATAGCATGTAATCTTTTCAAAGATAAGATTTAAAGGAATGATTGTTCTTATAATTTTATCATTAGAAATTACATCTCACCGCTCTTAGGTGGTAGGACAGCACACTCCCATTTTCAAAGTCCATTATCTATTGATGAATCTTCTATACGTTGGATAAAAAAATTTATAATTTTCCAAAACTTATGCAAGATGTTCCCGTTATTATTTGGGATGAAGCTCCTCTGAATAACAAAATATGTTTCAAGGTTTTAGATAAGTTACTTTATGATATTCTTTTCTTAAACTCTTCTTCTAATAATTTGTGTCCTTTTGATGGCAAACATGTTCTTCTCAATGGAGAGTTTCACCAAGTCTGATAGTTGCAAAGTTGAAATTATTAATGTAGCTGATTTAGACATATGACATACTTTATAAGTGTTTTACTTGAAGCAAAATATGACATTTTCTATTGAACATTTGACAGATACTAAAAAATAGTAACTAAAAGAGTTTGCTTCTTCGATACCTATTGTAGGGATGGTCAAATATGTGATTGGCCTATTACTAATGGTTTAGATGCTGCTTATGTTAAAATACCAATGACTTTCTAATTGATACTAACTTTGATCCCACAAAATTAATTATACAAGCTATATATATTGATTTTAATAATGTGCATCATGATCCATCTTACTTTCGAGAATGAGCTATTATCACGCCAAAAAATATTACAATCTCATGAATTAATGAATTTATTAAGCAATATACATTGAAAGAGGAAAAAAATTATTTTTGTTTTGATGGTGTGTGTAGCTCTTCAATTGATTTATATAATATTGATATTATGTATCTACTTGAGTTTCTCATTGAGGCTTGAATTTATTGAATTGTCATTCCTTAAACTCATATTGAAAATTGAAACTCCTATTATACTACTTAGGAATCTTAAACATGGACCTCTATAATGAAAAATATATCATTTTCGTACAAATGATTGATAAAATTATTGAAGCCATAGTCATTACTGGCAATCATGTTGGTCAAAAAGTTTTTATCCCTAAAATTAGTGGGATTATTTTCATCTTGATTTCGTTTAACCATGGAGATGTTTCCATTGGTAAGTTCAAGAGATATATGTGGTAGGAAATGCAAATATAATAGGGAGGTAATTGTGTAGATATCTAAATTTTAGTTAAGTTAATTTAATTATTGACTTAATTATTTTGATTAGCTAATTAAATTAGATAATTTATTTTAATAACCCATCAAAATATTTAAGTGGTTATTAAAATAAAGTTATTGGATAAATATTGTTTACTGTATAATAAATAATGTAGTAGAGTCCAATAAAAATAAGTCAAGTGGACCAATTAAATTAAATCTTGGCTAATAAATTAGACGTCTACATGAGTTAGGTGACACAGTAGTAGCCAATGAGAGCTTGCCAAGTGGGCCAATCAAATTACATGGGACTACCTCAAATCTCTATAAATAGGAGGCCTCTCTTCATAAATGGGATATAGACAGACTCATAGAGAAAAAGACAAAAAAGAAACCTCAAAACTCTGTCGAACTCAAGACTACAAAAATTCTCTCTCAAGTCTAAAGAATCAAAGTTCTACGTCAATTTAAGATCAAGTCTCCATGACCCTTGAATCGTCAAACGTTCGCTCTACATCATTCAACATCAAGTCTTTCGGCCGCTGAACCGTGTTCAAGATAAAGTCTTTCGACCCTTGAATCGGGCTACCAACAAAGAGAAGAATCAGAGGAAAATCTTTATTATAATAGGAGATTTCACACTAGAGATTATTTTCGCTTTTCTACAAATTATATTTGTATTTTGCATTTTGTTTCTTAAATTTCAAGAACAAATTCTACACTTATAGATTTTTGGCACGCCCAGTGGGACGTCTCTACCTCTCATCTCTTCACTTTGCAATTCTCGGAGTTTCAACAAATCAGCTAAAGGATTTGATGGCACCAAGAAAGATCACCCAAATTGGCGCTTCAAGTGTCCTCAGTGCTGGATCCACTGTCGATTCGAGTCCTGATGCAAATATCAAGATGAAGTTTGTTGTAGAAATTTATGTAAAGATAACCCCTCTGCCTTAATAAACTGTTGATGCCTCGTCAGTTTGGGTGGAGTCAACTGAGAAAGGTGCTTCCCAAAAGCGATCGACTACTTCAACAGCAAACTCTTTTGACGTCATGTCTATTATGATGACTGGAACTACATCAGTAGCAGAATTAGATGCTCTGAAGTTGCAACTAGAAGCTCTCAATCATGCTCTTCAGGAGAAAGACAACTAGATTGCCTATCTCATGAACAGGTTGGATAGCGTGACTGGAAAGAGTCAAATGTTTGAAAAGGATGAATCTGCATCAAAGGGGTTTATCCCACCACCAAAAGAGACGCCATCAAGGGAGACCACAGAAAAGGGTGTCAAACTTGCTGTTGACGGCTCAATTTCGACTATTCAACTAAAAGAGATGATTAGAGAAGCCTTGAAAGATCAGTTGGACACTACGATGCAGCCTTCTTACACCTACTTAAAGCCATACACTTTGAGGATCGACATGATGAGGATGCCATCAAATTATCAACCTCCTAAGTTTCAACAATTTGATGGAAAGGGCAATCCAAGACAGCACGTAGCCCACTTTATGGAAACTTGCAATAATACTGGCACAGACGATGATCTGCTCATCAAATAGTTTGTTCGGTCCCTAAAAGGAAATGCCTTCGATTAGTATACATATCTCAAGCCAGGTTCCATTGATAACTGGGAACAATTGGAGTGGAAGTTCCTCAATTGCTTTTACAACACCAAACATATAGTTAGCATGATTGAACTCACATCTACTCGCCAGTGGAAGGAGGAATCTGTGATTGACTACATCGAAAGATGGAGGAGTCTTAGTTTGAATTGCAAAGATCGACTATTTGGATATTCAGCAATTGATATGTGCATTAAGGGCATGCATTGAGGCTTGCGCTACATCTTGCAAGGGATCAAGCCTCACACTTTTGAAGAGTTGGCTACCCGGGCACATGACATGGAGCTTAGCATTTCTGATCATGGGAATGAAAATTTCCAGTTCAAGAACCAAGAAAGGGGAAAGATAAGCCAGAGGCACAGTAACTCGTCAAACCATCTATTAAGTTAGAGGGTAAGCAATCTATGGCTATAACAATGAAGCCAATCAAGTTGCAGCCTAAGGTTGAAAGCAAGCAGCATACAAAGGCCACTCCTCTTCAGCTTGTAGAAAGAAAGAAGGTTACGTTGAAGGAAAGGCAGGAAAAGAGCTATCCCTTTTTTTATTTTGATGTTTCAGATATGTTGGATGAATTGCTTAAAGCTAAACTCATCCAATTGCCAGAGATGAAGCATCCAGAGGAAGCAAATCGGGTGGATGATCTAAATTACTGCAATTATCATAGATTGATTAGTCATCCAGTTGGAAAGTGCTTCATCTTGAAGGATAAAATTATGGAGCTTCAGAGGAATGGTGTCATCACTTTCAATGAGGAGGAGGCAACTGCTAACATGGTAACAATAGTGGTTGGTGAATCGCCAATCTCAACAAGAAGAGAAACAATAGGGTTTGGCTCTCTGGACCCGGTTCAAGTTGAGGTGTCTATTCCAAAACAAACTTCTCTTCCAAATGAATTTAGTTTGCTACAAGGAAATGGGAGCATTGCTGGGGGCAATGAGCTTGCAGGAAACCAATTTGAAGATGAAGGATGGACTTTGGTTACTCGCAAAAGAAGTAAAAGGAGAAACCTACTTCCATCTAAGGAGACTCCAAAGAGGAATAAGGTGTTGAAGAAACTTGTCAAGTCAACACAACTGGCTTCCTCAAAAACTCGAGCGAAGTCTTGAAAGCTAAAAGGGATTTTCAAATTGCAGGTAGAAGACTGTATAAAGAAAAAGCTCAGGCAACCAATCACTTTGAAAAAATACATGTTGAAAGAGTTTATGGCTGCAAAACTTTCTTTTCCATGCTGTCTTATTAAAAGAGAGCTAAAACAAGATAGCGATAGGAGATTCAGGAGGCAAAGGCCTACTATACTACTGTGGAGAAAATCTCTTTTACTAATGAAGATCAAGTGCTTGGTGATAAGCCCCATAATCATCCTCTGTTTGTTGCAGGTTACATCTGTGAGAGGAAGATAATAAAATCTTACTTGATCCAAGTTCAGCTGTCAACATTATGCCCCTCAAGACCTTTAAGGAATTGGGCATACCCATGGATGAATTGAAGCAAAGTCGATTGATGATACATGGCTTTAATCAAAATAGGCAAAAGGCTATTAGTAGAATTCAACTTCAGTTGCGCATTGACGAGATGGAGTTAAACGTTCTTTGGCATGTAATCGATGCAAGAACGACTTACAATGTATTGTTGGGGCATCCATGGGTTCATGGAAATAATGTGTTACCTTCAACTGACCATCAATGTTTCAAATACTCAAAAGATGGAAAAATAAGAACAGTCATAGCTGATTCGAGGATGTTTACCGAAGCTGAATCATACTTTGCTGATGCAAAGTTCTACTTTGAGGAATTTTTGATTGAAGAGATTCCACTAGTTCTTGAGGATGTTGAAGAAAAGGATCCTACAAAAAAGACTAAGGAAGGGGAATCTTCTTTAAAAGAGGAAAATAAGGAGGATGCCTTAGCAAAGACAACTCAAACGATTGGAAGAAAAATGAAGCTTTGTTTTGTACATGTCTCCAAAGGTAAAGATGATCAATTTTCTTTATCAAATCTGGAAGATATCATAAAAGGCTTGAAAGGTTTGACTCTCCCGGTCACTAGTCTTGTTTCCTCTAAGGTTTTCAGACCACCATTAAAGGGTTTGCAAGGTCTTCCAAGAGTCCAGTAGTTGAGCTTGAGGCATTGTCGGCCAAAAAAACAAGTGATTTTGACCCTAATGCTTATAAACTACTAGCTAAAGCTGGGTATGGTTCTATTGGTGTGGCTCGACTGACAAAGGATTTCAAGAATGGTGATGGTGAATAACTATCAAGTGAAATTTGCAAAGTATGGAAGGATAAGAGTATTGCTGATCAAAGGCCTAAGAGTGGTCTGGGGTATCAAGCTCCTGCCCCTTTACGTTTGAAAATCAGAAGAGAAGCCTCTAATCACATTAATATTGAAGAAGTAGAGAAGACAAAAAGTGAGGTCTCAAGGCCTTCTGTTTTCAGTCGATTAGGAGTTTCTTGAAATCGTATTTCGGTCTTTAATCAATTTGGAACTCCAAAAGGTGCAAAGATTGAAAGTAGTAAAACCTCCATTCACCAAAGACTTGGGATATTAAAGCCAAGTAAAGGAAAGAAGAACAAGAAGAAGCAGTCTACCATTGCTATAGACTACAATGACCTGCATAGCAATATCCCCTCTCAAATGAAAAGAAAAACTGAGTGGGTGGTGACCACGGGGTCCATATTGAAGGTAAAACTCCATACTGTGGTTATAACCGGCCAAGTCTCTTATCAATCTAAGGAAGAAGAACTTGATGTAGTGATGGCTGGCCATATTACTTTTCATGACATGGATCAAAACCAAGATCCTATTGAGGAAAGTTTTGAGGATGCTCCTTTGGCTTTGGAAGAGGAGAATAAAGCTACAGTTGATGAGTTGAAAGAGATCAATCTCGGAATAGTGGAAGATCCTCGCCCAATTTTCTTTAGTGCAAATTTATCATCTGATGAGGAGATGGAGTATGTGGAATTACTTTAGGAGTATCGAGATGTTTTGTGTGGTCTTATAAAGAGATGCCGGGGTTGGACCTAAGGTAGCAGTCCATAACTTAGCAATCAAAACTGGGGTAAAGCTAGTGAAATAAGCTCAAAGGTGATTCCGTCCAGAGTTGATCCTACTGATTGAAGCTGTAGTCAGTAAACTCATTGAAGTCGGTTTCATAAGGGAAGTCAAGTATCCTACTTGGATCTCAAACATTGTTCCTGTCAAAAAGAAAAATGGGCAGTTAAGGATTTGTGTAGATTTTCGATATCTAAACAATGCATATCCAAAGGATGATTTTCCTCTTCCCATCATTTAAATTATGGTGGACGCCACAACTGGTTATGAGCGACTCTCTTTCATGGATGGCTTATCTGGCTATAATTAAATCCCAATGGCTGTCAAGGATGTAAAAGTGACAGCATTTCGAACGCCGAAGGTATATATTGCAACATAGTTATGCCTTTTGGATTGAAGAATGCTGGTGCTACTTATCAACGAGCGATGCAAAGAATCTTTGATGATATGCTTCATGAAAATGTTGAGTGCTATGTTGATGATCTAGTTATAAAGTTAAAGAAAGCAACTAACCACATCTAAGATATTCGACAACTATTTCAATGCTTGCATAAATTTCAGCTGAAGATGAATCCTTTAAAATGTGCATTTGGAGTCTCTACATGAAAATTTTTAGGGTTCATCGTGAGACATCGAGGCATTGAGATTGATCAGTCCAAAGTTAATGCAATCCTTAAAATGCCGGAACATCGAAATATTCATGAACTCAAAGGCCTGCAAGGAAAATTAGCATACATTCGAAGGTTTATTTCAAATCTAGCTGGTCGATGTCAGCCGTTCAATCGACTCGTGAAAAAGGGAGTTCCTTTCGAATTGGATGAAGTGTGTAGTAATGCTTTTAAAAGCATTAAGTCATATTTGATGAATCCACCTGTGCTTAGAGTGCCAATACAAGGTCGTCCCCTCATTTTGTATATTGCTGCTCAAATGCTCTTTGGGAGTATTATTAGCACAAGAAAATTATGAAGGAAAGCAGAACGCACTGTATTATCTCAGTAGAATGCTAACTGTGCTGAGTTGAACTATTCGCCAATCGAAAAGATGTGTTTAGCACTAATGTTTGCTATAAAGAAATTGAGGCATTATTTGCAAGCCCATTCAGTTTAGTTGGTTTCACGGGCTGATCCCATCAAATATTTGATGGCCAAACCAGTCTTGTCTGGAAGGCTAGCGAAGTGGGCTCTATTACTTCAAGAGTTTGAGATAATGTATATCCCACAAAAGGCATTAAAAGCCAAACTCTTGCTGATTTCATTGTAAACCATCCTATTCTTGATGATTGGAAGTTCTTTGAAGAGTTGCCGGATGAAGAAATTTTCCTTGTTGAAGTTCCACAACCTTGGAGAATGTTCTTTGATGGTGCATCCAGTCAAATGGGTGTAGGAGCTGGAGTTGTTTTCTATCACTCTAGAAGGAGAAATTTTACCTTTCACGTTTAATTTAGTCAAGAGGTGTTTAAATAATGTGGCAAAGTATCAGGCTTTGATACTTGGCCTAGAAATGACGATTGATATGGAAATATTTAACTTGAGGGTATTTGGAGATTTAAAGTTAGTTATCAATCAAGTGCTTTCTTTATATGAAGTAAGAAAGCCAGAATTATTGCCTTACTTCAACTATGCTGTTAAACTTCTCTCTCAGTTTGATAGTGCTTCCATCGAGCACATATTGTGAAAAAAAAAAATCGACCAGCTGATTCTTTAGCAAATTTGGCATCAACTCTAGCATTGCTAGATGAAGAAGTGAGGGTGCCAATATGCAAAAGATGGGTAATACCACCCATGTTATATGTTGAACTCGAAGAAGTGGATGTTGTCTCCATGTATCAAATTGATAAAGAAGATTGGCGACAACCTCTTGTCAACTATCTAGAGCATAGAAAATTGCCAAATGATCTAAAGAAGAAGGCTGAAGTAAGACATTGGGCTTCTTGCTTCATCAAATTCAAAGGCACGCTTTATCGTCGCTCTTTTGGAGTCTTTCTACATTGCCTTGGGGAGGAAGAAGCTATCAAAGCTTTGAAAGAAGCACATTCAGGTGTTTTTGGTGCGCATCAATCTGGGCCAAAGTTGCACTTTCAGATTAAAAGGATGAAGTACTATTGGCTAACGATGGTAATGGATTGCATGAATTACGCCAAAAGATATCAAGAGTGTCAATTGCATGCACACTTAATTCATCAACCGCCTGAACCACTACACCCAACAGTAACATCATGGCCTTTTGAAGCTTGGGGATTGGATGTTGTAGGACCGCTTCTAAAAAGTTCAAGTGGTCACCTGTATATTCTTGCTGCTACTGATTACTTCTGAAAATGGGCTGAAGTTGCTCCATACAAAGAAATCAAAAAAGGAGACTGTGGTGAGCTTTATTAGAACAAACATTATTTATCATTTTGGTGTGCCTCGATACATCATAACTGATAATGGAAGGAAGTTCTACAATAAAGCCATGGATAAGTTATGTGAGCAATTCAAATTTAAGCAGTGTAATTCATCCATGTACAATGCACCAGCAAACAGTCTCGTAGAGGCATTCAATAAGACTTTGGGCAAACTTCTCAAGCAAATAGTCAATCGATCAAGAAAAGATTGACATGAAAGGTTTGGGGAAGCATTATGGGCTTATCGAACTATATAACATAAACTCAAGCAACTCCATATTCGCTTGTTTATGGTGTAGAAGTTGTTCTTCCTCTTGAACAACAAATTCCATCCTTGAGAATTGCCATTCAAGAAGGTCTCTCTAATGAAGATAATGCACGGCTAGGCTTGCAAGAGTTGGAAGCATATGATGAAAAACGGCTTGAAGCGCAACAATGTTTGGAGTGTTATCAAGCTTGAATGTGTAAAGTTTTTAATAAGAAGGTGCGAATTCACTCTTTTCAAGTTGGTGATCTGGTTTTAGCAGTGAGAAGACCAATAATCATATCTCGACGTATGGGCAATAAGTTCCTCTCAAATTGGGACGGACCATATGTAGTTCAAGAAGTCTACTCAAATGGAGCATACAAGATAATTGATCAAGATAGAGTGCGAATCGGGCCAATCAACGATAAGTTTTTGTAGAGATACTACGCCTAGAAGCTCGACAGCACTCCTGGCCCGCACGAGCTAAAACTGTGAACGACTAATAATAAAAAAAAATAAAAAAAATCTTGTAATTGAACTACATTCTGACTTGATCCTTCCAAAAAGGAGGTATGTAGGCAGCTTAGTATTACACTAAGTTCAGTCACATAAAATAAAGAAAATCTCTTGTAATTGAAGTACGTTATGACTTGATCCTTCTAAAAAGAAGGTACGTAGGCAACTTAGTATTTTGCTAAGTACAATCATAAAAAAATCAAAATTGAGCAAAACAGAATAAGTGTGATGAGTAATTAATGAAATTAAATTTTATTAATAACGAAGGAATTTGATTACATTCAAAAAAAAAAAAAAAACTAAGCAAAGTATAAAAAAAGAAAGCTCTTATGGACTCCATTCAGGCTGCTCCAACTCGTTGCGCTTGTCAGAAATTAGCTTTTGGAACTTAGAGAGAGATTGCTCATGTTCTTCACTGCGGATTGGCATAGCTTCAACTTTGGACATTTCCTCACGAACTTGAGAAACCATGCTCTATTTCTCTAATACTTCATTTTTCATACCTTCTAAGGAGGACTCAAGTACTTTCTTCCTTGAAGTTAGCCTGGACAGTTCTTTCTCAATTTTGACAAGTTCATCCTCTACAAATGAAGCATTGGCAATGGCCTCTTTCTCAAGATTTAGAGAATCATCCAGTTGCCCTTTTAAATTGTCCAATTCCTTCAGCTGAAATTCTGATGAAATACTTGAAGAAAAAGATAATTTCAGCTATAAGAAATCATTTACAAGTTTTGAGGTAGCCCGCGAACTGCTCTCTTAAGATGGTGGTATCAAATCCTTCTCCTTTTTCAATGCCATCAAGTATTATATGGGCTTGTTCAGCAAGGGAAGGAACATGTGTTGTAGAAGTTCGACTAATTTTGGCTCTTAATCCCTTCCATGCCATTACTGAAACTTGGCGGCAACAGTCAGTCATAAAATCATTATCACAAAATGCGGACATTTCAAAAGTATCAAGACAACTCATTTTCTTTGTTTGATGAGTATCTTGTGGTTTTCCACTATAGTGACCAGTGTTAGATTCTCTCAGTAGAGGATTTCCATCAAGATCCTTCGAAGTAATTAAGGGAAGATCGAAAGAAGCTGGCCCAAGTATAGAAATCATGCTATCTACAAGCAGTGCACAAGGTTCATAATCATAAATCACATCATTGAAACCCATCTGCAATAAGAAATTTGAAAAAAAAGGGTTCAAGAGATTGGAGTAAAAGAAAAAAAAAGTTAAAAAAAAGAAAAGAAAAAAAGCTTACCGGGTGATCAGCATCATAAAGTTGTTATGCTAACGAAGCCTGCTTGTTTCGCTTTATTTTCTTCCAAAAACGGTCAAAATCATGCTACTCTTCATTTGAAGGAGATGAATTAAGTATATTCCTTTTAGAATGCCTTTGTTTGGAGTGGGAATCCAATGCTTCTTCAGCTATTTTTGGAGTTATTGCAACTTGGGTGGAGATGCCATTATTTAAGGGATTTGACTCATTGCTAGCTTCTATAAGAGAATCTTTTCGTGTAGAAGTGCCAGCAACTGTTTGAGGTTTCAACTTTAACATAATTAGTGTCTCTCTCTTGTCTTTCTCAATAGTAGATTCTTCGGGAGGATTTAAAGGGATGCATCTACTCTTTTTAACATTTGAATTCTTCAGTCACGAAGACTTTGAAGATTTCAATAGTTTTGCCATTGCTTTTAATTTTGGCATCTCATCTTGAGGGAAAGCTTTAGACTATTCCATTTTTCACAAATCCTTATACTCTTCAGTACAAGAGAAACGACTATCAAGCCTCACTGAAGGAATAGTTAGTTTAGCACCACTGGCTAAATGAATGCAGGATTCCCAAAGCTGTATGACTGTTTCTAAAACACTTTCACAAAGGATATGTCCATGTTACTAAGAAGATCTTGGCAATAACCCAATTGTCTACTAAATCTGTGGGGGCTATATGACTCAATGAAGTATTGGTTCTTATAGCACAAAGTCAAGAAGCTTAAACGAAGATTGATGAAGTGTTCCACTTTTTGTGAAGATAACTTTCCATTATACTCTAAAAGGAGGTGTTTCTTCATTACACGAGATGGACTCAAATATGCTTTCCTTTCCATGAAGAGTTTAGTGACTTCAGTTTCATTGTAATATTTGGCCATTCGTTGTCCACTATAGGAAGTCATTCTAGCATCTCCATCAATGTCATGCATAAAGTGCATGTCAAAACGGTTAGCTAGCCAAGCATAAACATAATGAAAAGGTAATGGAACTTCACACCTCTTCAAAGTTATTGTAGTAGAGATTATTCGAAGGCCCATATAAAATGCTTGCCAAAACAGGAATAGCCAAAGAAAAAGTTTCACCAGAGGCAATCTTACTTGCAACTTTGAAAGTACTTTGGTGAATAAGATTCACTAGATCATGTGGAAGAGCAAACTTGCATAGCCAGTAAGAAATCAAGGCAGCAAAATAAACTTTTTCTTGTAGATCATCTTCTATGTTTAGAATCTCAAAAGGTTTTTGCTAGTTTGCATCTAGTTGTAACTTGTTACCAATAACACTTGAAGGATTAAAATTCTTCTTAGGAGGAGTAGTTCTCTTAGTGTAGTCCTTTTCAGGAGGCTCAGGATATCTAACAGAACCACAAAATCAAAAGTTTACCCAGTTGTGAACATTCAACTTAAAGGTGTTCTCAACCCGCTTGGCATTTTTGTAGTAAGTATAGAATAAGTATTTATAGCTTCGTGGTAAGAAAGGAGCTCCACCTTCATCAATTCCAATAAGATCTGCAGTTGAAGGGATCATCTCATCATAGAATGAGCTGTGGATTGGAAGTCCTCCTATAAACATCAAATCCAAAAGAGAAATTGACTCTTCTCCAGCTGGGAGGAAAAGAGTATTTGTTGAAGCACTCCAATGTTCATAAAAACGATGAATGGCGTTGGGGCAATGATCATAAGTGAAGAGTGATGCAAACAAGGCATGATACACATTAGCTTTCGAAAGTAGTTGCTTATTACTTGCCAACACATCTTTAAGCCACTCCCAATGGCGTTCAACAAATGAAAATTCACCAGCAAATTTGAAAGAAGGATGACAAGAAACTTCATTGTTGTGGATGCAACTCCTCAAAAGTGGAAGATTAATTTATGGAGTTTGAAGCGAATGAAGTAAAGATTGCAGCAAAAGCCATTGGACACGCTTAACTACTTCATGTGAAAGTTGGAATTCACATGTCCGTTCGATAGTCCAAGCATGAGATGAGATGGATCAATTTTGCTTAGTGCATTGACTCCCAAAAATTCATCAGTAAATCTTTGAAAAGTGAAGATTATTCCAGGGTTTGAATCCTCTTCATTGTCACTCAAAAACTTCATACATGGAATTTTTCGTGAAGCTAAAAGATCAATTATGCGAACTATTTTGATGAAGTCTCAAAAGTAGCTGAGTACCTAAAAAAAAAGGACTTGTTAAAAAAAAATCAATCAACATTAATTTTGACATGTCCATGGCAAATACAGTTCATATGAATTTAGAAAAAAAAAAATCAAATTTTTATGATCAACTGTATTCATGCCAAATTAAATTCACTAGTTATTGGGCATCAATTAAATCAAGCATGCGATTTAAAATCAAGCATGTGGGTTCATGATCATCAATTAAAAGTTTAAGAATATATATATATATATATATATATATATATGTGTGTGTGTGTGTGTGTGTGTGAGAACAATAAAATAAAATAAAAAATATATGATAAAAGAAAATGGAGAAATAAAAATAAAATAAAATAAAAAGAAGCTTTCTTCTTTCCCAATCGCGCGACAGTCACCATGAGCCAGCCTTCTCTGATCTCCATTCCAGCCACCGTTCAGCGAGGGCGAGGTGTCGATCTATCCCTTTGGCAATACTAAACACGATTCCAGCCCCGGCTTGCGATGATCGGACGTCTAGAAGCATGAACGAAGGCTTCTTTCAGCCGGCGGTTCTCTTCTTCAATCGCCGGCAATTCTTTTCGACTCCGGCGAATCAAGGTAAAAATTTTGTAAATAAACACTGGATTTGAGCTCCTAACAGAGTTCTGAGCCTGATGAGTGCTTTGCTTAGCCCGATCGAACAAATTCACGGTGAGTGAGAGAAAGCCACTGTTTGCAGCGGTTGTCGAGGCTTTTTCCTGCCAAATGGGCCATTGTTTTGATAATCGGACACTGGATTTGAAATCCCTATGCAATTCTGAGCCTTTTGATGTAAGCCTTGCGAATTTCTGGACAAAAACCGATTTTTCGGCTACTGTGGCAGGCGGCGCTCTGGTGACCGACCAGCAGAGGTTCTGCGAGGCCTTCAAGGGGCAGAATTTTGCGTTCATGTCTTGAATCCAAATCCGAAGTATAATTTTTGATTGACAAAAAAAAAAAAAAACTAACATCGGATTTAGATGCATGCACATGTGGAAAATACTACATAGATTGATGTCAATCAATGTTCTATAATATAGTTCTATCAATTTATTGAGGAGTAGGGGCACATGAAGATCATAGATTCCAAATTAAGGTAAAGCGAATAATTGATACGTTGACACGTTTATGCAGTTATCAATTCAAAGTAATGTCGCAAATGATATTCAAATTAAAAGAAAAGGCAAATTAAGGCAGCTAAAATGCGGAGACAATAAAAAAAAGAGATAAAAATCAATTTCATAAATTGAATTAGTTGCAATTGAGTTGGACAAAAAAAAAAAAAGAGCATACCTAACAATTGAGTGTGCGCTAGACGATTAAAGTTGTTACTGACTGTCTTGAAGTTTTGATGTGAAAAAAAAATATATATCAAGCAACAGAATCCCTTTTATATAGAATTTTCAACTCCGAGTTTAACAAGGATTTAAATTTTTCAACTCTGAATCCAACAAGGATTTAAGATTCTCAACTCCAAATTTGACAATCAGATTTTCAACTCCAAATTCGACAAGGATTTAGTTTCTCAAATCCAATATTATGAGGGATTTAATTTCTTGAAGGATAAAAAAAATATAATAGAAAATTCTAATTTAAAAAAAATTAGAATTTTGCTATTCGGACTTAAAAAAAAAGGCCTGTTAAATTGGAGTTGCTAGAAAAATGTTAAATTTGAAAATTCAAATTTGAGAAAAAAGGAAAAAAAATTATCTTGCCGTAAAAAAAAGGGGCATATGAATTAGAAAAAATTTTGTTCTTCAAATTCTCGAGACCCGTTTAAACAAGTTCGTGAACAAATCTTGAGGAGGCATCTGTAGACACCTAAATTTTATTTAAGTTAATTTAATTATTGACTTAATTATTTTAATTAGTCAATTAAATTATTGATTAGTTAAATTAAATAATTTATTTTAATAACCCATCAAAATATTTAAATGGTTATTAAAATAAAGTTATTGGATAAATATTATTTACTGCATGATAAATAATGTAGTAAAGTCTAATAAAAATGAGCCAAGTGGACCAATTAAATTGAATCTTGGCTAGTAAGTTAGACATCTACATGAGTTAGGTGACATAGCAGCAGCCAATGAGAGCTTGCTAAGTGGGCCAATCAAATTACAAGGGGACTCCCTCAGATCTCTATAAATAGGATGCCTCTTTTCATACATGGGATATAGACAGACTCGTAGAGAAAAAGACAAAAAGAAACATCGAAACTCTGTCGAGCTCAAGACTACAAAAGTTCTCTCTCAAGTCCAAAGAATCAAAGTTATACGTCAATTCAAGATCAAGTCTTCACGACCCTTGAATCGTCAAACGTTCGCTCTACATCATTCAACATCAAGTCTTTTGGCCACTGAATCGTGTTCACGATCAAGTCTTTCGACCCTTGAATTGTGCTCCCAACAAAGAGAGGAATCAAAGAAAAATCTTCATTATAATAGGAGATTTCACACTAGAAATTGTTTTCGCTTTTCTATAAATTATATTTGTACTTTGCATTTTGTTTCTTAAATTTCAGGAATAAATTTTACGCTTACCAACTGTATTTGTATACTTTCACAAGCTTTAAATAAAAAAATTGAAAATATTAATGGAATGATAGAAAAATTGGATGGAATCAAAATAAAGAAACAATGCAATGTATTTTAAAAAATTAGACAATAGACTAGTTAATTTTTGTATAATATAAGGAGACATTTATAATTTTCCCTAAAAGGAATGGTGGGTTAGGACCCATCTAGCTCAAACCAGGGTGGACTCCTTAAGTGAACATGACAAGAATAATGGGATATGAATTTTGATACTAAATCGATTTAATTGAGTTTGAATCAGTTACTATCCTATTTGGTTCTTGATTTGCTTACTGTAAAAACAAGTTAGATCGAGACTGAGCTGATTCAGTTTGGCTCAGTTAATTAACCAAATGCTCACCTTTTATTGATTATATATGTCTTACATATTTTTGTCCGATCATGAATGGCCAGAAGGCTAAAAGGAAGTATGATTGCATTCACATAATTGTGTAGAGTGAGAAAGTTATACAGCACTACTTACTAAGTTTAGGTGCTCATTCTACCTTAATATTTTTCAAGTTATAGGAAATTGATGATTTGTTAAAAGGCAAGTAAGTTGTGGCATTGATTGATGTGATATACTAGATAGTTGTACATGTTCCTCAATGATATATGTGGAAAAATAAAAAATATGACTTTTATGAGAATTTCACAATTATAATTAGTGCTAATTGCAAATAAAAACATATGCAAACCAGGTGTATATGGTTTTATAATGTACAAATGATAGTGGATTTGAGCACAAGGCTCGTACACATGGGTTTATGTATGGAGTTTAGATTGTTATGGGCTTCAAAGGTCTTAAGTTGACCCAAATCTTAGTTCCAATACGATTGTAAGAGATAGGGTTGTGATTAGGGATGGAACCTGTGCAAATATTTTAGGGTATCCAGCATCGCTTTGATCCATTTAAAAAGAATATGGGTAGTTATAAATGGGTTTGGGACACGTACAGATGTGAAATTACTACCCATTATGGATGCGGGTAGGGTACAAGTATAGATTTTTGGGCATCGGCTACCCATTACTCACACTATTAAATGGATATCCTATCCATTATTAGAAAAATTTATATTTTAAATAAGTTTGAATTTGGATAGTTTAAGATTCACATGTACCCTACTTGTATAATTGTACTTTAAATAAGTTTTGGATAAGTACGGGTAGTAAAAATTTAAACAGATTCAGATCCAGGTACTTGAATGGATATTTAAATAGATTTGAAATGAATACAGATAGTAAAATTATAATTGGATATGCGCATGGGTAGCTTAAAATTCGCAGGTCCTGCCCTACTTCGATCTCTAGTTGTGACATGTACAGGAAGAAAAAACATGTATAGGAAGAATAAATTACTAATATTTTAAAAGAAAATATTGAGAAACTCATAAAATAAGAGATTGCTAATTTTTGGATATTCTATTATCTCATATGTGGATTAAACTCAAGATGTATTTACTCAAATCAAGAGGGTTTCAATGGTCTCACTCTTCTTATTCTTGGCTTTGATATAAGGTGGCAATTAACCTAATAAATGAAACAATAACTAAATACATCTAACTTTATGAATACATAGTGTAGGCTCTTTTTGTTTTTTAATTTTCTAACTGTTAATCTCTCCGAATTTTAGATAGGTAAATTGTGATTAGCCTCCCTTTGGGGGTAAATTTAGAATATATAGTGGAGTCCGAATAGTCCATATCAGATAAGGATTTGGAGTCCTGATTATTTCCTATTTAGAGTTATTTTAAGAGTCTATTTATTTAATCAAAATATTTTATTATTATATGTTAAGAGTAGTCCCCCATTAGTTATTTGATCATTTATGTCCAAATATTATATTTGTAGAGCTTTTAGTTGCATTTAATATATATTTTATTTTATTGTATTATTATTATTATTATTATTATTATTATTATTATTATTATTATTATTATTATTATTATTATTATTATTATTATTATTTTCTTTTTTTGGGGCTTTGTAATGATTTTTTAGGGGTGTCATTATTGCTTGTTGCGAAACTCGATGCGTTAGCATGGGAGAGTGTTCAAGGAGTCGCCTTATTAAATCAGACGACTCTTCATCTGCTGGCTTATATAAGGGCCACTCTTACTTCATTTTGTTATGCTTACCATTTCTTGACTTCTAAAGCTTCTCTCTTTAGAACACGTTTCTCTTTCTAGAATATGCTTATCTAATAACTTTTGTTCGGTTAGGGTCATGGATTCTTCTAGTGGCGAAGATGCTCAAATATTATTTAAGCACCTTGGTGGTAAGCCTCATGAGGACACCGATTCAAGAGTAGGTGAGGCAAAGGGGAGAAAAGAATCCCTTCGAACATAGATAAGGGCAAGCTATTAGACATATACTATACTTATAACATCCCATTCGAATTCAAATTAACTCACCCTTCTGAGAATATGAGGGTCAACTCTCCTTTAGATGAAGATTCTATTATGATATATGAAGAATGTTTTTGATCTGGGGTTCAGCTCCCTCTATCCGAGCCTTTAAAGTCATTTATTAATGGTTATCGGACAACCCTGAGCCAGCTTCATCCTAATGGCTTGAGGTTTCTCTGTGGTATAATTGTGCTGGCTAAGAAGGATGGAAATAATTTAAATGCTAGCGTTGTTCAGGATTTATGCCATTTTTCCATTTGCCCGAACGAAGATCACTGCTTTCTTCAGGCGAAAGCCAACTGCAATATTATTTCAAAGAAGTCAAAATTTTCTTTGTTGAAAAATTGAAAGTCGAAATATTTTACAGTGAAATTCTCTAGTGGATTTAGGATTCTGAATAATTGGTTTGTAGACCCCCATCGTTTTCTCCCTCCGCGCCCACTCCTTATGACCAAGGGGTGGCTGATTTCATAAGGGTTAGGGAACTCGACTGTGTGGACTTAAGGAAAGTGATAGCGGAGGGTTATCTTATTGTTCTGTGTATCTCATTCAATGAGTGCATTCGTGTTCCATAAGTATTCAGCTTGTACAAGTAGTAAAAAAGATTATCGTCCCACAGAGATTGGGAAATAGACTATTAATTTGTTATATTTGACAATTATTAGAAAGACTGAAATTAAATGGAGTTTTATTTAAATTAAGATGTAATTAAATTAAATAAATTCAAATTAAAATAAGCAACTGGAAATAATAAAAAATAAATTCAGCAAATAATTATAGAGTTCATCTAGATATGTGGTCTCTATTAATTCTTGATAATAATTAATTTATGTTGTCCAGATTCCTTTTTCGAGTTTAAATGGACCGCTACAACCATATGACATCTACTTACGTAGCTTAACATGGTTAAAGCGTTATGCTAATTCCTGAAGGAGAACTAACCTAAAGTATCCAGATTTCTCTTTCGAGTTTAAATGGACGTATTAGAATCAAAATGGGACCTACTTTCATGGTACTACATTAATTGAAACCCAATGAACCGATGCTAGTCCTTTGGCCCTTAACAAACTTTGGGGTTTATTTGGTTGGTTGACATTGTTGTCCTTGTCCAAAGCTTGAGAAATTTCGTGCCCCTTCCTCCTTTGTATTTGTAATAATACTAACCTAAGCTACTGACTCTCTCTCTACTTAATTAGCTTCCTTTGATTGGCTACTTTTGTTCTTTATCTCTTATGCATGGCACAGGGGCCAAAAGAGAGTAACCAACCCCTTTTGATTTCTTTCTTTCTTCCTTATATAGACTTTCTTCCTTGCTTCCCATTGGTCCACATTAACAACATGTCAACTTGCACCACTTGCATTTGCAAAGGCTGTCTCCATCAGCAATGTAAAGAGAAGGAAGTAATAAAATAATCAGATGGGCAGATACATTTAAACCAGGTGCATTTTTTCTTCCAAAATGTTACAGTTTTGGTTCAAGTGATCTATCAAAAGATCATTTCGAAGGTTATTTTGTCTGGTCTAGGTTCTTCCACGTAGCTTCATCTTTCTTCTTTCTTTAGGTGGAATGGGTGGTGAAATCTTTAATTGGCCTCTATTGGTCCACGTCATCTTCAATAACTTGCACAACTTGAGTTTACCAAGCTACTCTCCACCATTCAAAAAGTGAATAAAAAATATTGAAAGAGACTGCTCACAAGGCTGGATATAATGCTCCTTTCAAAACTGCAGCGTTTCAGTCCAAACGATCTGTCAGGAGGTCGTTTCGCAGCTCACTTCGTACTTGGTTCTCAATTGTCCACGTTGATCAATTTTAACCATTTTTTCTTTTTAAATTTTTGAACATTGGACTTGGGCTCTTTTGGCTTTCCATGAGTATTAATTGGGCCTCAACATCTATAAGGCTTCCATAGCCTTCTTTGCCTTGGTTTGGTGCTAAATAGGTCATATTTGGTCCATTTTTGTTAAAAATAGCAAATGTTGGTATGGTCCATGTGTAAATCCAATAAAGAGCGAAATCATGCAAAATGGATTTTTATTCTTATTTTAATATTCAAAATGAAGCTAAATTTAATTAAAATAAATGGTAAAAGACATGCATATTTTGTTATTATCACCTATCCGATCACCTAATGGACACGTTAGGTCGAACCCTTCCGATCATGGTACTTTCTGTTCCTCAAGCATTTTACTTAGGGTTGTTAAAGCACTTTTTAATTTTTTTCTTTTTAACTTATGTAAATATGGCTCCTAAAAAAGGAAAAAGTTCAAAAAAGTCTAAAATTACTAATGCCATGAAAAGGCAGGCGTCAACTAGAACTTCGAGAGAGGTGCCTCCTTCAGAACCTGTGGGAGTTCCAACATCTATCGAACCAAATGCTGAGCCAGCTACTGAAACAACTGTCCCTAGCCCTCTGGCCAAGCCATCCAGAAAAAGGGCGAGGGATGCACCTGCTTTTACTTCTAATCCACATCCAACCTTAATTCCTCCTCCTCCTCCTCCTCTTCAAACTAATGGTACTAATCTCACTTCGTTTCCAGATATGGGATGGACTACAACGTTCAAGACGATGGCTCCAATAGAGAGTTGGCTCGCACTTGTTTATTCCCAACCGACACTCGGTATTCTGAACATATGAATGATCGAGCGACGATTGATTTCTTGAACCAATGCTTGTTTCAAGCGATAAACACCAACTCTCTTCAGTATGTTCGCATATCTAGGTTGAAGTTGGTGTTATTGAGCTGGCGGTTAGAAAGAACGAAATGGAGATTGCTCTAAGGGATGTTGGGAAATCTATGCAAGACCAAGAGGATCACCATAAGGCTGAAATGACAGTTTGGAATGCCGAATTGGATACCTTGGAGGAGAATTAGTCCCTTATAAATAAAAATCAGGAGATGGAGGCTAAAGTAGGTGAGCTAGAAAAGAGGCTACAAGCTATGGAGGAGGAGGTTCGTCCTCTCAAGGAACAAGAGGCTTCCCAAGAAAAGATTTGGCGAAGGCTTGTTTAAGTTTTAGTCAAATATTTTGGCTAGATTGAAGGAGAGGCAACCGAAGGTTGATTGGGGTTAGGTGGATGATGTTTGCCCTGAGGAAGCTGGGAATGAAGGGGATGAAGATGGCGATGGTGATCAACCTAGCTCTTTTGGGGCTAGTTCTCCTGCTCCACCGAATCAGGGTGATTAAAAATTTATATAGTTTTTTCTTTTAGCTTTTTGTAGGAATTTGCATCTATTTAATGTAAAGGAGCTTAATGAAAAAGAGGGTTTTTAATTTATAGTCTTCTTTGTTTACTTAGCTTTTTTATTTATTATTTTATTGTTTGAAGATAGCATCACTTAAAATGTTGGGCGATCTAAGTAGACAATGACTTAACAACTAATGAGTTATTCAGATGGAGATTTTATTTATAATACATGCATAAGGAGTTTTCACTTTAATAGATAATGACTTAACAGATAATGAGTTATCAACTGTGCCAGTTAAGTTAAATAGTAAAGGTTGTGTACCTCAACTTGTTGATTTATTAGATCGGGCTAGGTTATTTAGTTTGCCATTGAGTTGCTTCGATAGTGAATGAGGTGGATAGGCGAATTGTCCTGTTGGATGAAGATAATTGGGTCGCTTAGGTTTCTAGCGAACTGTCCCATTGGCGGAGAAAACTGGCTGCTTAGGCCTCTAGCGAACTGGTTGCTGCACAAGGAGAAATAATTTTTAAGTAAGATCCATCAGGAAAAATTTGATGTATCATGTCATTTTAATTTTGGAGGGCACGATACAGCAAGTGAAAAAACCTAAGGTCTTATCATATTATTACTTCAAATAAGAGAGTTTTTACACATCAAAGAATGAAGAAGAGATACAATATGCTCTTTTGAGGTTATTAGCATTCCAAGTCCTAGACAGCTTGGCTCCTTTGATCTTTCTTAACTTGTGAGTTCTTAAACTTAGCTGCTTTGACACTTCATAAGGACCTTTCCAGTTTTGTCCCAGGTTTCTAATTCCTGCTAAGCCTTTAGTAATTTCTACCTTTCGCCAAACCATGTCACCTTCCTTGAACTGCTTTGCCTTGACTTTTCTATTGAAGAATGTTCTCACCCTTTGTTTATATGCTTCGGCTCGGGTTGCAGCATCTTCTATAAGTTCCTCTGCTAAGTCCAAGCTAATTTTTAGGTTTTCGTTGTTTCCGAGCTCATCATATTCTTTGGTCCTTCAATTGGGTAGGCCTATTTTTACTAGTATCACAGCTACTGTTTCGTACAACAAAGAGAACGATGTTTGCCCTATTTCTTGCCTCGGTGTTGTCCTATAAGGCCATAGTACTCTATTCAGCTCGTCTGCCTAGTTGGCTTTTTCTCCATCCAGTCTTTTCTTCAATCCCGGTAGGATGGTTCTGTTGGTAACCTCAGTAAGGCCGTTGGTTTATGGATGAGCTACTGATGTGAAGTGCAAGCTGATGTGCCACTCATCATAAAAGGATTTGAAGGCTCTTGAGTTGAACAACTTCTCATTATTAGTGACTATTCTGTGAGGCATGCCATACTTGAATATTATATTATTTCTGAAGAAGTTGATGATCCGAGCTGTTGTAATAGTGCTAAGGGCTTCTGCTTCAACCCAATAAGAGAAGTGATCAATTCCAACTACTACAAACTTCCTCTAAGCTGTTGTTGTGGGGAAAGGTCCTAGGATGCATATCCCCACTAGGCAAAAGACCAAGATGAAGCTAAGGGTTTTCTAGGCACCCCATCATACTTCTGACATGTTCTGCAATGGCGATCATAATGGTGAACATCTCTTTTCATTATAGGCCAATAGTATCCCGACAGTAATATCTTCTTAAGCATTGCATCCAAGCCTTCATGTGCTCCACTGACTCCTTTGTGTATTTCCCTTATAATGTAGTTGCCATCTTCTTCGGTTACACATCTCGCCCACAGGTGTGTCTTCGAACTTTTGTATAATCCTCCATTATCCAGTGCATAGTTCGTCGCTTTTCTACAGAGTTTAATGGCCTCATGCTTTTCCGCTGGCCGAACATCATTTTATAAAAAATCTATGATTTGGCTCATCAATTGCCTCCAACTTGGGTTCCTAAGAGTTCCTATTTCTCAGAGCTTGGACAATCCTGTTGTTCAACTATGACTCCTTCTGATAAGGCTTCTCCTCGTGAGGCAGCTTTGGCTATGGCGTATATCTCTTTGTTTCTTACCCTTTCTATTTGGATCGACTTCCAAGTACACCCTCCTTCCTTCAGCTTGTTTAGGAGAGATATGGCTAAGGAATGGTATTTGGCCAGGTTCAATTCCTTGGTTGTAAATGTACCTGTGATTTGACTTACAAGCAAATGTGAGTTGAGCCTTTAGTAATTTCTACCTTTAGCCAAACCATGTCACCTTCCTTAAACTGCTTCGCCTTGACTTTTCTATTGAAGAATGTTCTCACCCTTTATTTATATGCTTCGACTTGAGTTGCGGCATCTTCTCTAAGTTCCTCTACTAAGTCCAAGCTAATTTTTAGGTTTTCATTATTTTCGAGCTCATCATATTCTTTGGTCCTTCAATTGGGTAGGCTTATTTTTACTAGTATCACAACTTCTATTTCGTACAACAAAGAGAATGATGTTTGCCCTATTTCTTGCCTAGGTGTTGTCTTATAAGGCCATAGTACTCTTTTTAGCTCGTCTGCTTAGTTGGCTTTTTCTCCATCTAGTCTTTTCTTCAATCCCTACAGGATGGTTCTGTTGGTAACCTCAGTAAGGCCATTGGTTTATGGCTGAGCTACTGATGTGAAGTGCAAGCGGATGTGCCACTCATCACAAAAGGATTTGAAGGCTCTTAAGTCGAACGACTTCTCATTATTAATGACTATTCTATGAGGCATACCATATCTGAATATTACATTATTTCTGAAGAAGCTGATGATTTGAGCTGGTGTAATAGTGTTAAGGGCTTCTGCTTCAACCCAATAAGAGAAGTGATCAATTGCGACTACTACAAACTTCCTTTAAGCTATAGTTGTGGGGAAAGGTCCTAGGATGCCTATCCCCCACTGGGTAAAAGACCAAGATGAAGCTAAGGGTTTTCTAGGCACCCTATCATAATTCTGACATGTTCTGCAATGGCGATCATAATGGTGAACTTCTCTTTTCATTATAGGCCAATAGTATCCCGACAGTAAGATCTTCTTAAGCATTGCATCCAAGCCTTCATGTGCTCCACTGACTCCTTCGTGTACTTCCCTTATAATGTAGTTGCCATCTTCTTCGATTACACATCTCGCCCATGGGTGTGTCTTCGAACTTTTATATAATGCTCCATTGTCCGGTGCATAGTTCATCGCTTTTCTACGGAGTTTAATGGCCTCATGCTTTTCTACTGGCTGAACATCATTTTATAAAAAATCTATGATTTGGCTCATCAATTGCCTCCAACTTGGGTTCCTAAGAGTTCTTATTTCTTAGAGCTTGGACAATCCTGTTGTTTGACTATGACTCCTTCTGATAAGGCTTCTCCTCATGAGGCAGCTTTGGCTATGGCATATGTCTCTTTGTTTCTTACAGTTTCTATCTGGATCAACTTCCAAGTACACCCTCCTTCCTCCAGCTTATTTCGGAGAGATGTGGCTAAGGAATGGTATTTGGCCAGGTTCAATTCCTTGGTTGTAAATGTACCTGTGATGTGACTTACAACTAGCTGTGAGTTGAGGAAGATATGAAGGATTTGAGGTCGTACCTCAAGTGCCAATATAAGCCCTGCTATTAAACCTTAATATTCTATCGCTTTGTTCATTGTTGGGAAGCCCAGGCAAACGACATATTGCACTTTGATCTTCCTTGTAGGATGACCCCTCCTACTGCTCCCAAATTTCCTAGATCCTTATTTGTATGAAGTTTCCATATGTCAGAGTCGAGGTTCGGCACTATAGCTTGTTGATCACCTATCTCGACTTCATCATAAAATTCAGCCACAAAGTCAGCAAGAATTTGTGCCTTCAAGCAGTACGAGGCTCATACTTGATATCAAACTCACCCAATCTAATTGACTAATCTACTAATCTTCTGGAAGTTTTTGCTCGGTATAGCACCTTCTTCAATGGATGATTTGTGCAAATGATTATGGTATGAGACTAGAAGTAATGATGCAAATAGTTTGCTGATGTAAGGACGGCAAACACCAGCTTCTCGACACATGGGTATCACAATTCAGCTCCTCTAAGGACCTTACTCAAATAGTAGATAGGATATTGCTCACCGCCTTCTTCCCCGAGTAAGACAGAGGCACTAGAATTTTCAATAGTTGCAAGATACAAGTATAAGGGTTCATCCTTCTTGGGACTTCTCAAGAGGGGGATGGAGGACATAAAATCTTTAATTTGTTCAAAGGCGAGCTGACATTGATCATCCCATTTAAAGCCTCTCAACTGTTTCAATGTCTAGTAAAAGGGCATGCATCTTTTAGCTAAACAGGAGATGAATCTACCTAAGACGGTTATTTGGCCATTCAACTATTATACTTCATGGATGTTAGTGGGTGGCTACATCTCCAAAATTGCCTTAATTTTCTCAGGCTTCGTCTCTATTCCTCTCTGAGATATCATACAGCTCAAAAACTTTCTAGCTTTTACTTCGAAAGTGCACTTTTCTGGATTGAGCTTTATGTTGAACTTATTCAGGATCTGAAATGCTTTTTGTAAATCTCTAGGATGGTCGGCCGTTCGGATACTCTTTATTATCATGTCATCCACATACTTCTATGGTTAGATTTGATCTTTGAACATGCCGTTAACCAGCCTCTGATACGTCGCCCTTGCATTCTTTAACCCGAAAGGCATGACATGATAACAGTAAATGCCTTGATATGTGATAAAGCTGGTTTTCTCTTCATCCAGCTCGTTCATTCTTATCTAGTGATATCCTGCTGTTGCATCGACAAAACTATACACCTCGTATCCATCTATTGAGTCAATTAGTTGATCAATATTAGGTAAAGGGTAAGAGTCTTTTAGGCAAGCTTTATTTAGATCGGTAAAGTCAATGCACAATCGCCACTTCCCATTAGGTTTCAGGACTAGAATGACATTTGCCAATCATTCTGGGTAGTTTACTTCCCTTATAAAGCCTACCTTCAAAAGCTTATCAACCTTTGCAGCTATAGCCTGTTGCCTTTCAGAGCTGTGATTTTGCTTCGTCTGTTTAACTGGCTTAGAACTTGGGATATACTGAGTTTGTGGGATACGACATTAGGATTAATGCCTACTATATCCTTTACAGTCCAAGCAAAACTGTGAATGTGATCCTTCAAGACTACTTTCATGTCATTTTGCACTTCGTTCAGTAGATCAACTCCTAATGTTATGTGTTTCTCTTTCTCCACCTCCCGCTTGATTAGCTAGCCCACCGGTTTAGGACCTAAGTCCTCTTTGTGTTTAGGGATACCAAAGGGAGGATGGTTTGCAGATTGAGCAGGTGGCTCTCCCTCTGGCATCCACATGATCAGCAAAGTGAGTGATAAATCCTTTAGAGCTACTACATATGCTTCTATTGTCGCCTTTTGGTCACCTTTCACAGCCACAACCTCTCTTGCATCAGAATAGAGCTTCATAGTTAGGTATTTGATGCACGTTGCTACCTCTAGCTCATATAGGGCTAGCCTTCCTAATATGGCGTTGTAGGGGAATTGGATGTCTGCCACCATGAATTCCAACTTCAGTCTCCTTGACAATTTCTCCACTTCGAGCTCTATATCTATATCCACAACTCCCGATACCTATATAGGTTTTCTTGCCAACCCAACAAGTGGAGTTTAGGTTGGCTTGAGCCTTGTTTGGTCTAGTTTTAGGGCTTTGAATACGCTTATAGTCATCAAATTTACTACACTACCTTCATCTATTAGGATTCTTTTCACCAAAAAGTTCTCTAGAGTCCCTTCAATTACCAAGGCATCGCTGTGGGGCATATGAATGTGTCGCTATCGATCTCGGAGAATGATATTAAGGGTCTTGGGTTAGGCTTTTATTGAGGTATGATAAAGTATATCTCCCTGGCTCTCCACTTCCTCGCTGAATTACTATTGCCACCCGACAAACCACCAAATATGGTGTGAACATCTCTATTCGGTTTGCTTGACTGTCCCCCTTCTCACCTGTTTTCTACCATAAACTACTTTAGCTCACCCTTCTACACGAGGTGTTCTATTTCCCTTTTTAAATGCCAGCAAGCATCAGTCTCATAGCCCACGTCCCTATGGAACTCGCAATATTTGGTCTTATCCCTATGGTTTATAGAGCTTTCCCTCATCTTTTTAGAGTAAAAACACTAGATCAGATCGCCCTGCTCTTTAATCCATGATAAGATCTCCGAACGAGGTCTGTTCACCAAGGTGAACTCTGTGTCTCATACGGGCTCACTGTCAGATGGGCGATCTTCTTTGGGGTGATTGCCTTTCCCCTAAAGGTGAATATCTTCTGGGTATGTAGTTTTCCTCCTTGGCTGATTTCTACTGTTGGACCTCATAAGCCTTATCTAGTTTAATGTACTTATGAGCTCTCGCCATGAGCTCAGCAAAAGTTGAAGGAGAATCGATACTCAAACTTTTAAATAATATATTGTACTTGCAATTTTTAGCCATTGCATTGATAGCTACTTCATCATTCAAATTATCCACCTCCTTCGCCATCTTTTGAAATCTAGATACATATTGTCATAAATTTTCTCCTTCTCCTCTCTTCAAGTCTACCAGGTTGGATGAGATTTTTTTAGACGAGATACAGGTTATGAAGCGAGCTCAAAACGTGGTGGCTAGCTGTGAAAAAGATTGGACGAACCCTGTTTTAAGAATTTGGTACCATTCTTGTGCAACGCCTTTAAAGGTGACTAGAAAGACCTTGCACATCAAGTTTTCTGAGTTGGTTTGCAATTACATGGTGGTTCAAAAGGAAGCTAAGTGACTTCTTGGATTAGAACAACAATCATAAGACTGGAAGGTGGGTAACTTGAATTTTAGAGGGGAAAGCTACGGCTAGGATGTTAGGGGATAACGGCGACTCTTGGTGGAGACCATAATCTCCATTCTCCTTTAATTCCTTACGCTTCTGAATCAGCTCTTTTACCACATCCCTGAGATTCGTCTCATCCAATATCTGAGTGTAGCTAATCTTCTGATTATCGGTGTTGACTGATTTTGATTCTGCCTCCCAGTATTGATTAGATGTGGAATGACTTGGGTGTCTAGAGAAAGGTGGGAGAATTTTTCCTTCTTCGTGGGGAGCATTTGCAGGTTTAGAAAGTGGAGTGGGATTGCCATTGGGTGTTGAGTTCTCCAAAAGGTCTTTCAAGACTGTGGTGAATTAAGAGTAGGCTTGGGCTAGGACTGCCGCTACTTGGGGATCAGTAATAGGACGGAAAGTGAAGGTGACTTGTTGGCTAATTTTTCCATGGGTGTTACCTTGACTCTCGATGGTAAGGTTCTCCGTTGGGTTGGCGGCCATGAGGGTTTGAAAGAAGATAGAGAGGTTAGCTAGGGTTGAGGAAGAGTTGAAAATGTGTTCCATATTTACCACACTAATTGTTAATCTTTCCGAACTTGAGGTAGGTAAATTGTGAGTAGCCCCCCTTTAGGGAATAAATTTAAAATATAAAAAGTGGAGTCTGAATAGTCCGTATTAAATAAGAATTTAGAGTTCTAATCATTTCCTGTTTAGAGTTATTTTAAGAGTCTATTTATTTAATTAAAAGAATTTATTATTATATTTTAACACTAACCATGTTAATATTTTCGTCAACTAAATTTACAAAAATATTCTCAACTTTGCAAATTAATCTAATTTGACCTTTGCGTCAAAGACAACCTTATTGCAAACTAAACCGTTTTGCCACTTCCCTCTCCCGAATGGCAAATTTTGAGTTAATAAATGCGACTCAGTTTTCATGAATTAAAGTCATTGGAATGGTTTTGAATTCACGTATCTTAAATCAAAAGGTTCTCAATTTGAATTCTTTATAAAATTAGTAATAGCACAGTAAAAAAGTTATGGTCATATATCAAGTGTAGTTTCTATGAATTGAAAAGCTTAGTCTTATATAGTTTATATGAATTTAAATTTAAAATGACAATATATCTAAATTTATAAATTGGAATATTAGGAGGACAAATGTCATATTAGAATAATATTACAACATGCTGCAAAGTTTAGAATATTTTTATATGTTACCTTTTTTCTCCCTCTGTGTAACTTCTAAAGAAACTTAAAGACTCTGTTCAAGTTAATGACAATAATTTTCTAACCAAGCTACTAGATGTTTAATATTATATTATTTTGCTATTGGAACTCCTAAGAAAATTTTTAAAATATTATAGGCAAAACTTTATTTATTTGCTCTTTTAACTTAAGTAGAATAATTTTAATTAGTGGTCTATACAAGTCAAAAATATATTAAACTAGTAAGATGCCTGTACTATGCATAGTAAATATTTTTATTTATAATCTTAGAAATATTGTGATAATATTTTAAAATATAAAATTTAATTAAAAAATTTTTAATTTAAATTATTTTTAATTTTATATTAGTTAATTTTATTGAAAATTATTTAAATTAAAGAACATCTATTTCAAATGCATATATAAATATTAATGTCTATAATAAAATTAAAATTAAAAGAAATATATATTAAAAATCATTGATTTTAATTTATTTTTGAATTAATAAACTTTCTAGATGATATTAAAAATAATAAAATAAATATACAATAGAAATTTAATCATACATGTATATAAATATGTATCATTCTTAATAATAGTTTCATATAAACTGTTTTCTCTTATGATTTATTAAATTTTTTCTAATTTGATAGAGTAATAGAAATCATAAGCGAAAAAATATATTAATATTCAAAAAAAATTGTATAAAAGTTATTGAAATTATATAAGAAAAATTTGATTTTACCAAACCTCAAAGAGCTCTCTCTATTTATAGTCTAATAATAAGTAATTAAAAATAATTAAATATATAATCATTAAAACTAATAAAAAAACTATATATTGCAATTTTAAGACAAATAAATATTGAAATGTTTGAATATTTATTATTAATAAAACTATTACTAAATATTTTCACCATTAACCTTCTCTATCATTCTTTTAAATATGATATTTTCATTCATAATAATAAATGATAACTATAATTAATTATAATAATATTCAACGTGAATATTATAATAATATTAATTTAAAAGATAAGTTATAATATATATATATATATATATATATATATAGTAATATGATAACCAATATCAAAATTATGATAATTTTTAATTTAAAATAGGTTATAATTTATAATTATTTAATTATTTAATATATATTAATATGATAATTGAATAACAATCAAGATTAATATTATGTAATTTCAATTGAGAAGATAGGTTACAACATTACAATAATTATAACTATTTACTAATATATATTAATTATGATAATTGAATGATAATTAATATCAATATTTATATAATAATATAATTAGTAATTAAATTCAATGGACACTATTAAAATTTAAGAGTCCTATATGGCATTATAATCTTATGTGTCATCACAAAAAGTCTTATGTGGTAAGAGTAAAAGAAAAATTCATTTATGAAATGCCACATGTCAACTTTTTGAAAAAAAATATTTGCTTTATATATATATATATATATATATATATATATATATATATATATACACACACGAGGAAAAATGCTTGAGCTTTTATAGATCTATTTATATAGTTATAAATAGACACCTTTAAACTTTTGTTTTTATTGGCAATAAACTCAAATATATTTAATTATTGATGCATATAAGTGAAATTCTAATAAAAATGAGATATCTTGGCTTGGCTATCATGCCAAAAAAAGAGTATAATATGCACATCAAAAGCGTTATTAAATTGCAAAACCTTGCAAAAATTGCATATCATTATATTCTTATGGGCTGTTTTAATATACACCGCCCAAGCACAATTAAAAATACAAAAATTTAATGTATGAGCTTACTTGCACATCAAACTATTTACTTTTAATTTAAAAGACGGTGTATCTGATAATACATTGAAAGAAAAGATAAAACAATAATATTTTTTTAAAAAAATGTGTTTTTTGATTAGCTTGATATATGAGACCACCCATTGATAGAATTTATATTATTAACCATACCTTTGTAATAGTATAACTATTATTTTTTATTGTTGAAATTGAGATTTACATTTAATAAATCATTTATAATATATTTGTAATTATTGTCATTTTTTATCATTTTCTTTTTCCGTTTTCAATGGCGGTCTGCCCACACATTTCTAAAGAAATAGTTTATGTCACATGTTAGGTCCCAGTCAAAGCCACAGAAGATTAATAGAGAAAATAGAAAGTTTAGATAATATTTTGTTCCCCCCTTCTGTTGCTAATACATGTATTATAAATAGGAAAGGAGAGCAACTACTTAATCCTACTCTTACGGCCACATAATCAGCACTTAAAGAGATCTTATTGCTATTATTGCTAACTGCCTTTGACTTGGCAATTTGAAGCCAAAAGATAAAACAATAGCAGTAAACATAAAAAATAAAAAATAACAGCAGAATTAATTAAACCATGTATTTCTTATTCTTGGTAATGGCTCTTGTCGATCGATGTAATGGCCCATCATTCTCCCCCCCCCCCCGCCCAACCCTTCGGGACGAACCTTGTCCTCAAGGTTTAGATGAGGAAACCGGGTTTGCAAATCAGCTGAAAGTTCCTAAGTTGCATCTTCATGTGGAAAACCCTTCCAGCGCACCAAGCTTTCCTCCGAAAAATGATTCCCAAGTTTTACCCATCGAGTATCCAAAATTTCCAAAGGTTCCAAGTTCATACTTCCATCATTAAATGGTGGCAACTCATTGGAAACAGGTACAGCTTCTCCAACATGTTTTTTGAGTAAGGAAACATGAAATACTGGGTGAATCTTCGAACCAGAAGGGAGCTGGAGTTTATATGCCAGAGTAACAATTATGTCCTCGACTCGAAACGGCCCATAATAACGATTTGTTAACTTCTGAAAAACACGTTTGGACACAGAGTGCTGTCGGTGGGGCTGCAATTTAAGATAAACATAATCCCCTTTATTAAACTCAACATGTCTGCGCTTCATATCAATAGTCTGCTTCATCTGGTTGGCAGCCCTCGAAAGATGAATCTTTAATTCCTTTAAAATTTCATCTCTAGTGGCCAGTGTTTGGTCAACTTCGTGCACCAACAACTGCCCTAGTTCATAAGGAGGAATCGCAGGAGGATTCCTGCCATACAAAGCCAAAAATGGAGGCATCCCAATAGAGATATGAAAAAAAGTATTATACCAATATTCCGCCCATGGCAAAAAAGAGCTCCATTTGCGAGGATGTTGACTAGAAAAGCATCGTAAGTACTGTTCCAAGCATTGGTTGGTGATCTCAGATTGCCCGTCTATCTACGGATGATAAGAGGAGCTCAGATTGAGTTTAGTACCGGAGAGCTTAAAGAATTCCCGACAAAAGTGACTAATAAAAATGGGATCTCGGTCACTGACAATGGACTTGGGCATGCCATGATATTTCACAACTCCATCCA